>MU736097.1:19268-41649 GCA_026770625.1 Nicotiana glauca
GGGGGGGGGGGGGGGGGGATTCTGATGAATTGATTCTTGAAAAAGGAAGTTTAAATATACATACATGTTCTGTAAAACCTAAAAGCTAGTAAGAGGAGTTGGATAGAAGGAAAGGCGGTGCACTCGCTGTCAATACAACCAGCATGGTGTAGAACTTCGAGGAAAAGCATGTCATTAAACAAATACCAATGCATCTTTTTATTATTAAAATGCACGCATGCTTTCTTGGAAAGGAGAGGATATTGTGGTCATGTTTTTCCCTATGCCATTTCACACGGGAGTAATACATGTAAACGTCCACAACTCTTCGGGCATCAAAGTGGAGATCACATGATGTTGAGGAAAAGTTTAGTATTAAACAAAAGCAATCGCCGCTTTATAATTTTTATAAGGCACGCCTGATTTCTTGGACACCAAAGAACACGCCCAAAACACATGTTGGGCAACAAATTTCGAAACAAATGTTCACATGATGCAAATTAAGACATGCGCCTTGGAACTTTCAAACTGGGGACTTTGGGTGGATCAATTTTGGCGAGTGTGTTGCACAACATCACAACTGTGAGCGTGCCATTCAAGTTCAACCTACGCACGAGCAACAATGGCAAGCAAAAGCACACTAAATTAGTGCGACAATGCTGTTTGAACTTTTGCAAAGCCTTTGAAGCAACAGGGCAACCTTGGATGCATTTAGACTGTTTTATTGAAACATGAGGTAAATGCATACAATCAATAAAGGAATGCGAATGGTTGAGGGACAGTACTCGATAGAACCAAAAATCATCCAAGTGTGGCAGCAACTGACGAGGAATATGCTCGACAGTTTAGATATGCTATTTGGGAGATTTAAAAAACGAACATTGGGTGTAGTGATCTGTAAAAAGACAGACACATTGAGACTCTCAGTACACATAAAATATGTGAAGGCATGCGTCTTTAATCTCTATGTGGAGCTCCCCATGCCAGTGAAGGCATGCGTCTTTCTACTGATGATTTCGAGCACAACAAGAAGCATTGGAAACACAACTAGCATGTGGAGCTTGCATACCTTTCCTGATTTGGACAAAGGATGGCAAAGCCATCGAACATGGCAATTTGGTTGCATCTAACGGATAATCTAGACACCTAAGGCTTTCATATCAACACAATACTGGAGAACTGGAGGTGCAACATTTTCATGGACAAATTGATGTCAACTTGGATTGAAACGTCAATGCTACAGAACTCTATCAGTTATGAGCTAATAATCACAACAATGCTATCAGGAAATGAGCAATGCAGGACAACCAAAAATCAAGGCAAAACTGACATAAAAATATGCTATATTTGCAAATCCTAGGCAATGGATTTTAATCGAAAAACTTCCAGAAATGAACAAAAGGATTTTGAATATGAAAAGATATAAATAACATCAGTAAATGTGCATGGAATTGGATTAAGAATCATCCGCATGTGGGCAAGGACAAGGACAAGCGATGAAAGTGGCTATAATTGCAATATTTCTCGGTAATATTAGTATGTTTTCATACTCATTATGAGGATACTTCATGGTTATATGGTAGAAGAACACAAGGGAAGTGGGAATTAATTAGAAATATGCATAGTAGCAAAAATCTGATGAACGGTAGTGTTGTGCATTGCACAGCCCCGTTTGAGATCTTACTGTTTGAGTTCTAGCCTTCTTAAGGAATTGGAATATGATCGTGTGTCAACATTGGAAGCCTAGAGTAATCCCTATTGGTCCATTGTATAGACTGAAAGCTGTTGAACTGCAAAAGGTACATAGCATGAGCAGTAGGCATGTGCATTGCACTTTGTTAGCATTGTGCAGGTCTGTTTCTAAGATAGCAATTCTGGACGTCAATGCCATTAACTGGAATACATTTGCACACTCAGGAAGCTTCAGCTGAGCTATGGAAATCTCATTCAAGATTGCTTCACATTCTTCTGATCAAGGTTATCATACTTAGTTTACTATTTTGTCATTTTTCAGTAGTATCAGTGTGGTCACACACTCAATCTGGAGATGATACTGCAGTAGACAAGGTATGTTTGATAAGGGATCGTCTGATAATATCTATCTATGTTGAGCTGAATAAATATCATTGGAGTCTTATAGGTTTGATGAGTTCAATAGGTTTGTGTATTGGTTTGAAATTCAATTTGGGCTTTGGATTGCATACTTTGGCGCATGAAAAATGCTACTTGACATTTGCCACTGCCATTTCGATTCACATACATGGACATGAGATGGACTTATGCTGCAATACATGGTGTAATAGCTAGTTCAGTAGATATTTCCAGATTTTTCGTCAATTTCCGTTCTTCACATCAATGATATGGTGACGTTTTGATCAACCATGGATGTTGTCGTCTCTCCCCAGCCTTTGGCTGTGGGACAGCCACCAACAAAACGCACATATGCCCAACAAATCGCAACAAAAACAGATCCCATACCTCGCACAACTCTAAAACTCAAACCAATCCAGTTCATTCATGGTGAGCCAACTGTAATTTTTACCATAGAGGAACGACAACAATTTGCTATGGAGGAAGGCTTGCATCAATCAGTAGTGATGTAAGTATCTCCAGGAGAACCAGAAATCAATGAGCAACTAGATATACTGCCCAACCACTTAGGTGTTAAAGGTCGACGTATCATCGGTTTACTCACACCAAGACAATTACTCCTAAGGTTTGATCGTTATGAGGATTATGTAATTGCTTTATCTCGTTTTTTTAATTATCTACTGTATAAGGGTGTTCATTATCAATATCGTTTATTTCCATGGACGATTGGTTATAATCCAAAGGAGGAAACAACAAAAGCAGTGGTTTGGATATTGATGCCGAATCTGACACCAGACTTGTTCGCGATGCCTTCATTGTTGTCTATTGCATCTGCTGTAGAAAAACCAATTGCCATTGATAAGGCAACACAAACTAAGTCAAGACCTAGCACAGCTAGGGTGAGGGTGATCTTAGACTTAATGGACAAACACCCTACTCGTGTGAGAGTTCAAAGTGTAGATAAAAATTATGGAAATGTTTTAGAATTTTTCCAGGAAATCGTCTATGATAAATTACCTTTGTATTGTAATTGTTGTAAGTGCCAGGGTCACGATGAGAGTACATGTAGAATTCTTCTGAAACAAAACCATGACGATGCTCAGACTGAGGAAGATCAAATTCCTGGTGAGAAATACAGAGGAAATTTAAGACAATTGTTAAATGAAAGAAGTGGATTGAATGAGATTGATGGAAGGGTTATTGCTAAGGCTACTCATGATGTAGTTGTAGCTAGGCAGAGTAACTCACACCCAGTCTTTTTGGAAGCTGCTGATCGACCTAACATAGAAAAATTAGTTAATGCATCTGTTGCTACTGGGCTAACTATTGGAATGGGTGATACTGATGCATCTGGTGTTGCAGCACTGTTTGATCAGGGAATTGTTAGAAATTTGGAAGCTACTGCTGCTTTGAAAGAAAGTCGAGATCCAATTGTTGTATTTGTTGAATTAGTGGAGAAGTCAACTGGACAAAAAGTAATTGATGCTTCAAAAATTCCTAGCCAGCAGGGAGGTGATGAGCTGAATAAAGCATCAGTTGTGGCTGCTCCTAAGCCTGCTGATACAGCTGAACAAGGTGAAGGACAGCAATACCAGTCCAATTTGCAGCAGATGCGTAACATAGTGCAATATAATGGGCAGAATTTGGAAGGTGTAGCTGCTATGTTTAATGCAGCCATTACTAACGTTGAAGATCAGTTCAATTATGTAGCCAGCTAATATGAAGAATAAACTCCCAGATGATATTCCGACTTCATGAGCTATGGCCACGATTTACAATGCTATCAACAGCGGAAATGAACAAACTGATAAATCAGCAGTAGGAGGGGCAGTAAAATTTAAAGCAGCGATAGATACAAATTTGCATGCAACTGTAGCATTGGATGAAACTGTCACTCGAGCTACAACAAGTTCTAATGATATAGCACATTTGGCTAAAGTTGACAAATTAAAAGGTCTTCAGTAGGTGGAACAGGCTACTAAGGAAACATCAACTATTGAAGCAGGAATAATATTAGATGCTACTGGTGAAGCACGACCCTATAAGTTGGAAACTGCTCATAGTGATAAGAGGGCAGGTTCAATAGTACCTGAAACGACCCAGCATGAGCAACAAATGAAAAGTTGAGATTGGAAAGTGGTTAATTGATCTCATACATCAACTCACACAGAAAAAACCCCAGGTACTACAAAGCAGAATGCTGCAGAATTTTCTGCATATGCACGATGTGCTGAATCGAAGAATATAAGGTGCTCAAACACCTTTGAATCTTTGAACAATGACCAGGGAGATGTTGGGTGTATTTTGCAACAAAAGGAGATAAATTCATGTACAAATAATATAAATGAGAAGTCTCCAGGAGTGGCTAAAAAACAGCAGAATTCTTTTTCTCCAATACATGCATCAACGGAGTTGGTTCCGTTTGTGGAAAAGCTAAAGGCCAACCAAGCACATAGCTCCAATACACCTACACTGCATTTCTCTAGTCCTCATGTTGAAAAGGTCATCAAGGACGTACAGAATGCAATGGAAGCGCATACCAATATAGTTAAACAACCAATAGTGACTTTGAACACATCCGTCCACGAAGTGCCATCACAATCTTTGGAATCATTTAGAGAGTATGGAAGTGATACAAGGCAGTTGGTTATTTCCACTGGAAAGAACAACGAAATTATACAAGCCAACATGAGGAAGATGGTAATTAAATCCAAACTTTGGGATAACCAAAGGGAGGATGATGATGAAGACGACAGGAGAATAGAATTTGCGGGGGATTCGACTGATGATGGTGAGCGATGTAGTGGTGATGACGAGATGCTTTCAGTTGGCTCACCTTCTTTGCCAAAAACTGGAAGCTCTTTAAAGTTGAAATCAGGCAGCAAGTTAAACGCAAAGGCCCCAAATTTTATCCCTAAAATTAGGAAGCAACATAGTGAAGCAAGCACATCAGCAGTAGTACCTAGTTTGGGACAGCATACGCAGATTAACACTCCAATAGTAGGGTCAACTACTAGACAGCAGCAGCGTAACGAGGCAACTGCAACTGAAACCAACCCAATGGTAGTGGTAGTAGAAATCAATCTACGCAGCAGCAGCTTAATCGAAACACTTCACCTCAACAACAGGAACCTCCGCAGTATGAAGTGGCATCGACGTTGTCAATTGCTGGACATCGGCATCAAAATGCAAGAATTTCAACTGCTTTAGGATTACCTTCAAAAGATGCAAGGCAACAGCAGGACACAAATGCAACATTGATTACTATCGAGGACAGGAAACTACTGGACGCGATAGTAAGTTCCAAACCTGTTAACTTGCTAAACCATTCTGCTTTTACCACTGGTCGTTTGGCTAAGGACAAGAATAACATACAAGGAGTAGAACAACAACAAAACAAGGCAATTTTAGCAACCACACAAGACAGAAATGCCTTGATGACATAAGATCTTTCTCAAAATTTTCCTACGCATGTGAATGTGGGAAGGGATATTTATGAAGACGGAGAGGAAGATGCAATTTTGCAAGAATGTCGCGAACATGCAGCAAAACAAGGTGATTTATCACCCATGCATAGTGGACATAGGAAGAAGAATCATACAAGAAAGAAGAGTTGGGACGTCAAGGTGAGTGAGGAGGCAATTGTTAGGCGACTTCCAATAAGAGTTTCCAAGCAAAAGCAGGCTACCCCAACTACAACCATGTGGTCCAACCGTTCAAAAAAGAAGTCATGAATTTTGAAGACATTTTGAAGAATTGTGACGGTGATGACAAAAAATTAAGAATTGAAGAAATTACAAGTTTGGGCAAGAAGGGACAACAATTTAATTCCATCTTCATTTTATTCTACCACTATGTTAGTATACTCATTTGTAATATCATCACAGAGTATGTTATAAACTTGATGATGATCATTGAATATTTGGCACTTTCCGGTTCTTATTTTCTTCATTCATGCCAGTACGTAAGGCTATTGTTTTGCGTCAATAGGATTAGTAAGGTAAGGTTTAGCCCGGTTAGTGTTACCTTGGTCCTATGCCTTTGGAAAATATCCACACGGCTATGAGATTATATGCCCTCGTGAGAGTTTTGCAGGCAGCTACACCATGAATCCCCTACATGAGGCAGCCATCATAACGCAATGTGAGGAGCAGAGTGATTATATAGCCAAGGCATATGGGTAACAATACCGGTGGTATTATCCCCTTTATTTGTACTTTTCCTAATTGCTGTATTTTTTCTTCTCTTTTTATTAATAAAAAACTAGTCCTAGGCGCTTGCCTATCAGATTGCCAAAACCTAAACTTTAAAAAAACTCTCCTTCTTCTCTCTAGGAAGACCTCACGAGCCATAACTCCAGCATCGGGGGTGGATTTTCGCAAATTTGGTGTCAAAAGAAGCATCTACTCATTGCGCACAATCCCCAATTGGTTTCATCCTCAAATTCATAACCAATTTTTCCAGATCTTAAATTTTTTTTTCGCGATTACTGTAGCACGTAGCTTTTTCCAGATTTTGTCTGGAGTTTTGGTCCTTCACGTCAAGATATGGTGACGTTTTGAGAAACCATGGATGCTGTAGTCTCTCCCCAGCCTTTGGATGTGGGAGAGTTCGTTCAAATCAATAGGGAAACACATCAAAATCACTATGAAAAACAGTCATATGCTGCACAACTTCAAACAAAACAGTTTGCTCAAGTTCCGTAAAAAATTGTTTTGCTCCCAGTGAAACTCGATCATGGTAAACCAGTGATAGAGTTCACAATGGAAGATGTTAACGACTTCATAAGAGAAGAAGGACTGCATCAGGTAGTTGTGAATTAAATTTTCTTATGGAAAACCTAATCTACTGGAGATTCGAAGAATTTTTTCATCGCAATTTGATATTCAGGAACACTGTAACATTGGGCTGTTGGATTTTCGTCACTTGTTAGTCAGATTTGATATTTACAACGACACTTCCTTTCAAAGTCGACTGGATACCTTAAATCCAAAGGCGACAAATTCTTCTTCAGAACATTCCCATGGACGTTGGGATTCAAGTCGAAAGAGGAGACGTCGATGGCAGTCGTATGGATTACTCTACCAGGTTTGCCACCTAATTTTTTTGCTAAGAGGTCGTTAATGTCTATAACATCAGCTATTGGAAAAGCTCTTGGTATGGACAAGGCGACACAGGATAGAACGAGACCTAGTGCTGCTAGAATAAAGGTTATAATTGATCTCTTGGATAAGCATCCTAAAAAGGTCAAGCTACAGATTTTAGATCGAGTTACAGGTAAATCTGTCGTGTTCTATCAAGATATAGTGTATGACAATCTTCATAAGTATTGTAATTATTGCAAGCATCAAGGACATGATGAAAAAGCGTGTAAAACTAAGAAAGAAAAAGCTGGAACAGAGGTGGTGGCAGATGAGAATCGTTTTGACAGTAATATGCCTGGTAAGGACGTGGTTGTTGTTGACAAGCTACAAGGGGATGCAAGTGACTACTTAAATGCTAAAAGAGCTGGGCAAATAACCAAGGATTTACCATAAAAATATGGAAAGCAAGGAGTTGAAGCAGTAAAAGAAGCACAAGAAACAAAGGGTGATCAGCATATTTTGCAAATTGAAGGAGGCAAACAAAGTGTTAATGTGGTCAATCATGATGGGATGAATCGAGTAGTGAATGAAAACTCTGTAGGTCAGGTTTCAGAAATTGCTGTACAAGTCTATGACAAGCTGGATAATGCTGCTGCTATATTTTCAATTGGTGCATTTCTAAAGAGTGCTGCAGAATGTGCAGAGGAAATTGAGAAAAATAAAAGTGATCCTATTAGTAATGAGGTGATTCAGAAGTTTCATCAACATGAAGTAAATGATGGTGCGGAGTATGCAATTGCTACAGGCTCACAAGAACTTGTAGTTGGGCAGTAGGTGTTGCAAACAATAAATCCAACTGTGCAAGCATCTGATAAGTTGCATTATGCTAATAAGGCAACTGTTGCATCAGTTGCAGCAGATTTAAAGGAGGCGGTTGATCGAGTGGATGAGCATATGCAATTTAAGTCTAATGATCAAGGAAATTTGGGGCATAGCTCGGGTGCTAAGGTTTCATAGTTTTTACCTGAAGGTGAGGTCCAAAAATAAGGCAGTCACATAACTGGGCAAATTGCAGCACCAGGTGTTTGTAATATTGATGACACCTAGGAATTTGGAGTAGAAGAGAGAGAAAACAAGGGTGAACTGGTGGAAGATAAGGCTAGACATGCAAAGGCTGATGGTCAGGGAAGTGATATGAGTAAAAAGGAGGAACAATGGAATGAGTTGTCAGCTAGAAAATCTCCTACAAAGAATGGGGTGTCACCAAAACATCAGAAACAAGAAGCTCGGCGACATGACCTAAACTTAGGTTCCAGCTCAAATATATTTGATGTTCTTGCTGCTGCTGGTGATCTAGAAGTTGAGGTAACAAATATAAATGATCAAGTGAAGTCCAAACAACTAGTTCCAATGCCCAGAATCGAACGAGGAGGGCAAGATAGTGGTGATTTGGACACAAACTTGGGTGGTCGAAGAAATGACTCAAACATCAGTCTCGGGACTGCATTAATTGGAACCCAAGCTCACAACTCCAATGCTCCAAAGTTGCATTTTTCAAATCCTAATGTAGAAAAAATAATCAAGGATGCTCAGAATGAAATGATGATGAAATCTAATATGGTTAAACAACCGTCGGTAACCTTGAACACCTCTATATATGATAACCCTTCTCAATCTGTGGAGTTGTTTGGGGAGTTTGAAGGTGAATCTGGACAGCGTGTAATGTCAACTGGGAATAATAATGAGATTATTCAAGCAAAGTTAAGGAGAATCGCTATTAATTCAAAGCTGTGGCATGACCAACGTGAAGAGGACGAGGAAGAGGAGTGGGGTGATAGATTTGATGGCTATTCATCTGAAGAATGTGAACAGGAGTGTGATCAAGACAGTGCAGGTGAGGAACTTGATTTTCCAGTGAAGCCAAAATCTCATGTGGCAACAGTGTCAAGTCCCACGACCAAATGGAATCTCAATGCTCCAGCATTTGTTCCTAGAATCTCTCCAATTGCTGCTATTCAAAAGGCAGTAGCTGGAAGGCTGAATCAGGGTGCAACAACAATTTTCAAGCAGGGAACTTTAGATCAAATTGCAGCAACAAATACACCAGTGGTACAGCAGCAACAGAGAACTCCAAATACAACAACAACGACTGGTGATCGCGAAGCAGAATCAATTGTAAAGGGACAACAACTTGTGAAAACTACACCAGTTATTTCACTAAAGGAAATGAGGCTCTTAGATGCAATGCAGCAGCAACTTACTCCCAACTCCTCAATTACTAATCCTATTGGTGATCTAAAAACAACAGCATCACAAAAAATTGGCAGGTCCAATCGTGTGACAACCAGTACTCCTCCAACAACATTTACAAGGCAAGAGATTCCAGTTACTACTCATATAGGTGATCGAGCAGTCACAGCATTAAATTCTGGACAGAACAAAATTGTTACAACCATCCCAGCTATTACAGAGGAGGAAAGAAAGCTCTTGAATGCAATGGTGAGTTCCTTGAATCCTGTAAATCATAATGCTTTTAGCACTGGTCCTGTGAGTAAGAGCAGGAACAAATTGCAAAAATTAGAACATCAAAACAAGACAATGGTGACACACACACAAGGTCAATCGGCATTCGTGACACTTGATATCAACAAAAATGCTCCACAACTAGTGTACTTTGGGAGAGACTTGTATGAAGAAGGAGAGGAAGATGCAATGTTACAACAATGCCAGGCAGAGGCAGCAAGGAAAGGAGATTTATCACCAATGCGTAGCGGACAAAGTAAGAAATCTCGTACAAGGGACAAAAGTTGGGACGACAAGCTAAATAAAGATGCAAACACAAGGAGAATTCCAATGAGAGTTGCCAAACAAAAACAGGTTATTCAAACTATATCCACATAGTCCAATCGTTCAAAGAAAAAAATATGAATTTTGAAGACATTTTGAAAAGGGTCGATGAACAAGACAAAGAGGTACAACTTGAAGAAGTTGCAAGCTCTGACAACAAGGGACTAGAATTTAATTCTTACTACTGTTTATTATATCAATATGTTAGTATAATCATTTGTAATATCATCATAGAGTATGTTATAAATTCTGTGATGATCATAGAATATTTTGTACTTTCAACTTCATATTTTTTACATGCTTGCTAATAGGTGAGGCTTTTTTTATGCCTCAATAGGATTAGTAAGATAGGGTTTAGCCCGGTTTGTGTTACCTTGATCCTATGCCTTTGGAAAAATATCCACAAGGCTATGAGATTATATGCCCTAGTGAGACTTTGCTGGCAGCTATACCATGAATCCTCTACATGAGGCTGCCATAAAACAATGTGAGGCGCAGAGGAGTGATTATACAACCAAAGCATATGGGTAACAATATCGGTGTTATTGTCCCCCTTATTTATACTTTTCCTAATTGTTGTATTTTTCTTTTCTTTTATAAATAAAAAACTAGCCCTAGGCGAGTTCCTAGGGGATTGCAACAAAAAAAAACCTAAACCCACAGCTTTCTCTCTCTAGAAAAACGCCACAGCTTTCTCTCGCTAGAAAAACGCCACAGCTTTCTCTCTACTACAGCCGTCACTGTAGCAGTGAACAGAACCGCGATTTTCTAACAATGATAGCTGAGAACACTGTCTTATTCATGGAGGTTTGAGCAGGTGCTAATCTTAAAAGAACACCCTTGTCGTTGCAAACAATCCCCAGGTGGTGTCAACATCAAAATAGTATGCATCTGTAACAGATCTTAAAATCTTTTTAACAGATCTTATTTTTTTAATTTACGTCTACTGTAGCATCTAGTAGTTTTCAAGATCTGTAGCATGAAATCATTTGAATGAAGTGCTGAAGAAATACATGGATGCATGGCCTTGTTTTGAGTGATTCACAATTGGTTTCGAAGAGAGAGAAAATCTGGCGAGTTTGGCGATTCTCAGGCGACAAGACAGAAAGAAAATGCCATTGCCATGCCGGCCGGTGGACAGCCATTTTCAACGGCTGGTCTGCAACCGCTAAACCCCATAGCAACTACTAATCCTAATTCACAACCATTGGATTATTCAAAGGTCCTTAAAATCAGTACATTATATACAGACATCTTAGCGAATACGTCCAGTTCGAAAGTTAGCGAGATCATCAAGCCAATTCCAATGAAATCTTTTACTTTTCTACATGGCCAGCCTATGATTAAGTGGACTGAAGCAGAAGATCAACGAATGAACATCATCGAAGGATTACAATATGCAGTCCTTGGGAAATTCTCCTATGGTTGGCCAGAATTAAATGAGATACATAGAATTCTTCCAGCTCAATATGGAATAAAGGGTGAATGCGGTATAGGTTTGTTTAGGGATCGTCTTGTTTTGATAAGATTCACACTGCTCGAAGACTTTGTGAATTTTACTTCTAAGGGTGCTTATTGCTTGAAGGCTAAGGATGGATATCAATATCAAGTACGACCATTGATATATGATACTAAGTTTAAAGTAGGGGAAGAGACATCTAAAGTTGTGGAATGGATCTCTTTCCCAAACCTGCTCCCTACCTTTTTTGCAAAAGAGTGTTTGTTCTCAGCAAGGGCAGGACCCATCTCCAAATATTTGCTCTATTGGTGATTTCTCCATATTTGCTCTATTGTTCGCCTTGTCTACATTGTTTGGTGCTACATTTGTAGGGACAAAGGTCCTATTAACCCATTGAGCAGTCGATTCACCTTGTTCTGCTGCTGCTACAACATCTCCCTGATTCTCTGAGTCGGAGTTTATCCATTGTGCATTACTTTCTTTAATTTCTCCTTGATCAGCCACCAATCGATCCTCCTTCCCATTCCTACTAGACTTAACAAAGTTACCATTATTTTTCTGCTGCTCGACAGTCCTGCTTGTTGCGAAAGCCAAATGTATATAGTGTGAATAAGTCACAACTACTATACCAAAAATTATGGCAGCCACCAAATAATAAATAAGACAATAAAGCAATAATAAAAAGAACACCAGAATTAACGAGGTTCGGCTAATTTTGCCTACTCCTCGGACACAACCAATATTTTATTTCACTCCAAATATACAAGTGAAATAATACTAGAGAGAAGATACAAATGCCTTAAGAAGATAAGAAGGCAAATGAGAGGTGTTTCTAAATTCTAAACATTAGGCCTTCTTTTATAGGGAAAAATTCCCAAACCAAAGGTTAACCCACCGATGTGGGATTAACCATTTTGCCAGAAAAGTCAACACTGCTTTCTATTAGCTTCGGATGAATATGGACCTCACCAATAGAGCAAATATGGAGAAAATACAGCTTCAAGGACTTTACTTGGAGATGGAGGGGAGCAGCAGCAAGGGAAGTCAAAGGATGAAAAGAAATCAATACCAAGCGCAGAAGGACAATATATGCAAATGCAGCCAAAAATAGTATAGCTGGAAGGCTACAATTTCAGCAGGCATCTGTGCAAACTTCTGTGGAAGCTTAGACAAAAATGGGATTAATATGCTCATATGCCAGGTCAGAGGAATCAAATGCGACATGAAGTTCATGCAATCCATGCTGGAGCTGATTTTGAAATGGCAATTCACAAGGATTTTTTGGCTAGGACTTTCGGATAACCATAGTACACGACGGACTAGGACTACAATACCTCATCACATCAAGACATACATTGAAGGAGATCAAGAGAGGAAATCAACAAAAAATAACAAGTCAGGTAAAATCGAGAGAAAAAAGGAAGCAAGAGGACAACTTGGTGGAGAATTTTGGGCAGGACAAAAGAGAAAGCTGGAAAACTGCTACACTAGCATTGGGTACAAGGAAAAGAATAGGAATTGTTGCAGCACGTGGACAACAACAATGACAAGAGGGGCGGCTCAATACTATTGGGGCCTAAAGCCAAAATTTTGTAAGAGGCCTTTAATTACTTTTTATAATAATTTTTTTTATATATATTATTTGTTCGAAATATAATTATCTAGCTTTTTCAGATGCAAAATTATGAATATTTATTTTATAATTAATTTCTTCTAATAGTTATTTTCATTTGATAATATAGTTAATCCATTTAATCTCTTGCGCCATGGTTAATCTTACGTAAGATTTTATCAATTTTAATTTAAGAATTTCTTTCAAATTTCTAGTTTGTGATCGAAGACGACATGAGATAACTGTTACAGGAACTGTTACCATTATTCTATATGCAATATAAGCATTTGAAAAAAAAATCAAGTCTTTTTATTGGATTGAGTATATCAATTAGAGAACTATCATTTTTTCTTTTTGGGATTGTATCAAAGATTCAATTTTTTCCCTTAAGTTTTGAATAACGGAATTCATAATTTATATTTGGCATATTTAAATTTGAATAAATACTAAAAGGATAATATATGCGTACTGTAGACGTGTGATTTTTGACCCTCCCCAAGAATTTTTATATTTTTAGCGTAAATATTTAATTTAGGTCCAATATAGCTATTTCATCTAATTTTGACTCTTTTACTTTATTTTCGTCAAAAAAACGAAAAAAATTACAAAAAAAAAAAGAAAGATATATAAAATTTAGTTTATGTATTTCTCATAAATTTAAAAAATACAAAAATAGTACTTTATTTCTTATCTTTATATAATTTTGAAAATTACAAAAAATAGTTTCAGTAATATTTTGTAGTCATTTTAATTTTGAAAAATATCCCAAAAAAAAATATAGTTTTATTTTAATTGTCAGTCTATGTTGATAGTTATTTTGCTTTCGTAGGATTAATTAAATAAGATCGTATTTCTATTCTCGGTTGCGGGAAAAGAATAACATTTGGGTTCAAACAACCCATTTTTAGGTCTAAAATTCGGACCTAACCCATAACAATTCTAACCCACAACACCTTATACATAATACAAGACCATGGGTGACACACAATTTAGGGAGAGGGACACGGACACACAATTTGGGGAGGGGGACACGGACAGATGTTTTGGGAGGAACAGAAAAAAACTCTACACTTCATCAATAATAGACAACGAGAGGAAAAAAAAGGGGGGGCTGACATTTTGAACAAAAAAAACTCTCACGGACAGACCTGACCTTAGAGACTTTTGAACAAAAAATTTGGAAGGCATCAGTACTTCATCTTCTTCATTTTGAAGAAGAGAAAAACTAACAAAAACCCTACACTCCCTAAAACCAACCCGTCAACCTCCGTAAACCAGCCCCCTCTCCCATCGAACACCCTTGAACGCCATACCCTTCCCAGCCCATCGTCGACCAACCCCACTGTCACGCCAAACAACCACCTCAAACCAGCAGCACCAGCCATGAACGACCTCAACCAAATGCCCACCAGCTGAAACTCCAGCTCCCATTCCCGTCGACCAACAAAACCCCACCAGTCGACCACCCTTCCACTTCTAGTCACCTCCAGTCGCAGCTTCAACAGAATGCCGACCCAGCTGCTCCAGCGACAGCAGCGTCCCCATGACCACCAGCTGTTGTTCATCTTCTTCGTCTTCTTCCCATTTCTGTTGTACGAAACCAGCGAGGTTCGATCGAGTTTAAGTGCTGTTTTCCAGTTTTGGGTTCGCAAACGGGATCGAGCTGAGGATTGAAGTCGTCGTTGTCCGGGGCGAGACTTTGTTCGAGTCATTGTCTTTCATTCGAGCTTCGAAACAGATTTTCTAAGGTTCACTTCTATTTCTCTCCTCCTCGTTCAGGTTTATTCAAATGAAATCTTATTCCGTTACTTGCGCTTTATTTTACTTTCGTGTTTACATATTAGCGATTGAATCTGTTTGGTAAGGACTCGTTATCATATAACATTCCCGTGTGCTTGATTTTATTTATGTGTTGGTGATGAGTTTTTTTTTGGTTTCGATATGTTGGAGTCGTTTGGCAAGTAGTTAAGTAGAGAATAGGTTATGCATTTTCTGACATTTCTTGGATACCATTCAACCTCACTTCAATTGTTAGCTTTTTTTTAAATAAATTTATTAACAATGGCCATTTCTCTTTCTCGTACTTAGATTAACCATCATTTAAAAAATGCTAAAGAATTTCTAATCCGCGTTTCCATCTTTCACTTTGTTCTTTTTTTTAGTTTTCTGTTTGTGTTTTTACATCTTATGATTTAGAATTTGAGACTATTGTTTATTTTATTCTAGCTTAGTGATTAATTGTTTGCTTGGTGAAATGATTTTATTGTTTGTGTAGTTGATCTCCGTAGTCTTGAATTTGCTCACTTAGTTATCTACTCGTATTTTTACTCGAATTGGTTATAGCTGAACCTGATTTTGTCACATTCTAGAAATTGGTTTGTTATTCTTCAACTGAACTACGTAATTAGATTAAAGGAACCGAGGGTGCATTTCATGTGACCCGGCTCCAATTTGGAACAAGGTTAAATAAAGCATTTGAGCGAGGAACCACGGGTGCATTTCATGTAGCGTGGCTTGCAATATATTTTAAATAACCTTGAATTAACTCTTTAAATAAATATAGCGGAATGTAGTTCGCTTTTAAATTAGAATTAGAGGTGTGCCTCGCCAAATAAAATTGCACAAATTGCGGGGCCCTCAATAATTGGTTAAAATAATTCATTTAGATTCCGGGATGGGCCGTTTAGTGAATTTCACGGTTTTCCCCGAAGATAATAACGTGTTAGACTCTTTAGGTGCGGTTTTAATAATACTACCTTCTTAAAGTCGGGTGCACATTTATGTGACCCAAATCAAAATCTCAACGGAGTTGAAATGTGTCAACTACCACAGGTACATTGATGTGACGTGGTTCGAGATACGTTTTCACAACGTTGCAATTTTTATTAAAAATAATAATAATAAAAGCGGTAAAAAGTTAAAATTTGCACATAGGTTTGAGCATGTTTAAAAATCAGATAAATAAGCCGAATATGATAGTTAAGCGATCGTTCTAGAACCACGGGATTCGGAGGTGCCTAACACCTTCCCTCCGGTCAACATAATTTCTTACTTAGAATTTCTGGTTCGCAGACTTCATTTGGAATGTCGAAAATTTCCTCGATTTGGGATTCAAGATAAACCGGTGACTTGGGACACCAAAAGCCAAACCTTTCCCAAGTGGCGACTCTAATCATTAAATAATCCCATTTCGAATAATGTCACTTAAAGTGGAAAAACTCCTTTACACTTTATCCTCCGGGGTAGGTGCGCAAAAAGAAGGTGTGACAACTCTGGCGACTCTGCTGGGGACAACGACCCAGAACATCAGTTCAGGGTTTAAGAATTCGAGCTTGGAATAACTGTTATTTTCGGCTTTATCTGATTTTCCTACATGTTTTCCTGCTAAATGTGCTAAATATTTTACCGCTTTGATATTATCTGGACTGTATATATAAACTGTACCGAAACCCTTCTCTTCTAACCTCCGGGGATGTTGCTTACTGGTTGAGACTCCCTATTCTGTTAGTGTCTTACCCTGAAATAAGAAAGAGGTCGGACAAGTTACAAAGCCAAACGATCTCGCGGGTCCCCGGTACGTAGCCCCCTCCTCGACTCGAGTTGTCCGCTCGGGTACACGGTCTAGAACACATACCTAGGTTTTGAATCTAGAATAACTTGACTTCATGCCGGATCCCTAGTAGGAACGCTTGTTTGCATCAGATTGCATTTGTATTAGGGGACTCAACACAGGGGTTGGGTCCGTCTAGGACAGGTAACCTGAAATGAAAAAGACCATCCTGTTGCATTATGTTTGTTTTACGCATTTATTTGCTTCAGACTTGCATGCTGACCGGCTTTTCGATACTGAAAAAAAAAGAGAGAAGAGAAATAGCAGTAAAAAGAGTTAATAGTATACCGATTCCCAAATACTGTCGGAACTCTGCCAAAATTTTGAAAAAAAAAATTATTTTATCATTTTTAAAGTAGCAAAAAAAAATTCTTCAGTTTGTTCTTCTTGCTTTCAAATTATTTGGTCAAAGTATACATTTTATCGCCCCGAACTACGCCAGTTTGATTCTCGCAGGGTGTGGGATACGTAGGCAACCCTCATCGGGTCCAACTTTCCCCTTTTGTAAAAATCGCCAAAAATGTAAAAATTAATACTTTCGTCATAAATAAGTCGGGTGATGCCACTTTTGTCAAAAATAGCTGAATGTTCCCGAAAGGGACGCCGGAAGGCTGACTTTGCGTAAGCGGCCACCGTTGGTCATTTTTTAGGTTTTTGCCGGTTAGCCCATGCAGCCTTAAAATCTTTGTCCCCAAAGTGCTGAAAGGCCATGTTCGAAAAACCGAGTCTTTCGTTTTAAATTAGTTTCGTTTTGGGTCAAATAAAGTTTGTTTTTTAATAACATTAAGAAATGTGCAGAATGAGCACGAGTCAGAATTTATCCGAAGCTATTATAAATAAGATCCCGTTGGAATTACATATGTGGTGGGATGACTTGGGTAAATCAGAGCAAGACATGGTCAAATCATATTTGGGAGGCCTTACTGGGTTGCTGAAAATTAATCCGAGAGGAGATATCATAAAGGCATTGATTCCATTCTGGGACCCGGCACACAATGTATTTCACTTCTCAGATTTTGAGCTTACCCCGACATTGGAGGAGATAACCGGATATATCGGGAATCCCAAGGTTCCGTTGAGAAAACAGTACCTGATTTCTCCAAGGGCCGTAGCCGTCCACAAGTTCTTAGACTTTTTGAAGATACGAAGGGCAGTCCATAACCCAGACTTGGCAAATGGTTTTTGTGCTTTGTCATTCATATATGACAGATATGGTCATATACGAGGATTCAATAACCCAGAAAACAAAATCTGTAGCAAGGGAAACCGCCTGAAATGGGAGGAACACAGGTGTTTCGCGTTTATGGTGGCCTTTCTAGGACTTCTGGTATTCCCTAGAAAAGATGGGACGGGGTTGTCAGTACTTTGCTTACTCAAGAAAACAACACTCTTGCACCAATGATAGTAGCTGACATCTTTCGCGCACTTACTGCTTGCAAAGCCGGGGATGACTTTTTTGAGGGTGGTAATGTATGGTTGCAAATGTGAATGGTTGAACACTTGTGCCATCGCCCTCAATTTATGATCTACGGGTCGTCAAAGAAGACATGCATAGAAGAGTTTTCTACAAGAGTCGACTGAGTTAGTTTGCCAGAAGGCGTCACCGAATAGGTAACACGCCTGCGTTTTGTTTCCGCGTACCAAATAGAGTGGACATTCGGGTGGTTATCTGTAGACGAAATCATATACATGTCAGCCACAGGGTCACATCTTCTGCTAATGGGACTTAAAAGTATCCAACTGTATGCCCCATACCGGGTATTGAGACAGTTGGGAAGATGCCAAATAGTCCCAAATAATGAAGATCTTAGCAGACAGGTAGTCGAAATTGGGCCTAACGGTCAATTCCTTGAAGCAGTAGTTCACAAAATTTGGAACGAATGCCAGTACTTAAAAGCTGACACTTGCGTACGAGATCGGGCCAAAGGAGAAGTATTGCCAGGATACCCCGCTTGGTACAAGAGAGATCTTGAGTCTGAGAGGCCGTCTAAAAGACCTCACCTCCAAGATTCCGCTAAGTCATTACGAGAACAATAGACCTGGTTGGCTAAAGAAAATGAGTACAAGGCCAAGATGGGAAAAATGGAGAAGCAAATCCAAGACCTTAAGTTTAAGAATAGTGTGCAAGTTGCAGCTGATGAGGGGGACAAAAAGAAACTGGCGCAAGAAAATGAAGCCCTGAGAGCCCAAATCCGACAGACAAGGATAGATGCTGACCAGCAACAAAGGAGTTGGTAGGATGAACGGTTGATAAATGGTTTGAAAGGGGAAATTGTTGAGTGCCAAGACAAGCTGAAGAAATCCGAGGGTACCGCAGTGGCACTCCGGGCACAATGGGCAAAAAGAACAGAAGAACGTACCCATTACTTGCAGCAATTGAAGAGAGATTATGAAAAATCATTGTCCATCTGAAAAGAAAGGTGACCACCCTTGAAGACGAAGCAGCTAAGCAAGCCAAAGCTTTCGAGACCGAAAGTGGACACTACTATGACTTAATGGCCCGAATGTAAGCAGAAATACAACAATTGCGGAATCAACATCTTCAGGATTCTCAAGTCTTGGAAGCCCGTAATGATCAAATAAGGCGTCTGCTCATAGAAAAAGGTCGAATCAGGGACAGAGTTAAGACTATTGCCCACGCCATTGTCAAGAAATGCTGAATGTGTGAAGACATGAGCCGCTCTACCTTCTTCTCAGCAGTGATGATTTTTGTCAAGAGGATAATGTATGAATTGGAGCAATTGGAAAGAGATCTTGCACCCACGCCCGCGGCGAAGCCGAACGATGCCCCGCGAGCACCACAATTTGAAGCTTTAATGTACTCGTAGCTCGAGTTTGTATTTTCTTTTTCTGGAGACTGTTGTCTGTTAAAGTCCATTTTCCTTTTGTACTAGAGTCTGTAAGTAGTATTTGAGTATGTAATTTGTTTTAAGACTGTTGTTTCCCTTGCAAAATTTCTAGTTGGTAATAAATGTTTTAGAAAATTCCCAAATAATTGTTTCTTTATTTTGCATTCAATATTTTGGCGAACTACGCTTGGTATGATTCGTGCGGGGTCATGGTACGTAGGCAATCTTCATCAGATTCAACCATAACCCTAAATAAAGGAAATAAAATAAAAGGAAATAGGGAAAAGCATAAAGAAAGGCCGGAATGACGCATGCAACCGTTGCAAAACATGTAGAAATCCATCTAACTGTATAGGTGCATCACACCCCAACGTGAGATTACCTATATGTTACTTGTCTCAAATTAACCATTTGTTGCTGCCATTTCTAGGTTCTATAGAAAAGTGGTTGGTTTTGTAGTAATCTGGCCTCACATTCATACTTCACGAGGTCAAAAGGAAGTGTTCAACCATCTTTCACAAGATCAAAAGGAAGTGTTCATACATACTTCACAAGGTCGAATGAAAGTGTTGAAATGTCTTCAAAAATTCCTCTGCCAACGATTCCTATTTCGAAGGAAAGTTCAATCTCAGCCATCCCAACTTCTGAGTCAGCAACTGCTGTGGAAAATAGAATTATGTGTCTCCGCATAATGGAAATGTGGGACGCCTGGAACAATAGAAGAGAACTACCGACTGCGATCCCTGGATTCCCTGAGCTGTTTCCTAGGGCAAGTGGGACCTCCAACGTCCCCATAAGTTATCCAACTACCTCATTCGGGCATCCTACCATTTCAGCTCACTTCATCGGATCACCTTCTGAGTATTACCCCCAGGTGTTAGCAATAGGTGTGGCTTCAAACATACTCATCGTACCGCCTTGTTCAGCCACAGCACAACCTGCTTTACCCAGGCCAAGCTTTGACTCCTCTTCATTCACATTTCAAGCACTATCTTTCTCGTTGGAACCTACCCAGTTTACCGCCAATGATTACCCTCAGCCACCACCATAAGAGTTTTCACCGGGGAAAGACAAAACTTCTAAGGCACGAGAGCAAGATGAGATGGCCAAGAGAATGAGAAGCCTTGAACAGAGCGTAAAGAACATGCAAGGGTTGAGCGGGCAGAAGAGTGTCTCCTATGCAGATTTGTGTATGTTCCCGCATGTTCACTTGCCATCAGGTTCAAAACTCCAAACTTTGAAAAGTATGACATGCACGGTGACCCCATTGCTCATTTGAAGAAGTATTGCAATAAGTTACGGGGAGCCGGTGGCAAGGAAGAATTATTGATGGCCTATTTCGGGGAAAGCTTAATCGGTATTGCTTCAGAATGGTATATGGATCACGATATCTCACGTTGGCATATCTGGGATGATCTTGCCCGAGAATTTGTTCGACAGGTTCAATACAACATAGACATTGCGCCAGACAGGAACTCTCTGACGAATCTAAAGAAGAAATCTTCAAAAAATTTCAGAGAATAGGCAATTAAGTGGCGCGAACAAGCTTCAAGAGTGAAACCTCCAATGGATGAGATAGATATGGTCACTGTCTTCCTGCAATCCCAAGAGCCTGATTACTTCCAGAATATGATGTTGGCCATGGGAAAACCTTTTGCAGAAGCAATTAAAATCGGTGAAATGGTTGAAAATGGATTGAAAATAGGGCGAATCTTGAGTCAGTATGCTATAAGGGCTACCTCCCAAGCAATCCAAGGCGGGTCTGGAGGAGTAGCAAACCGAAAGAAGAAGGAAGAAGCAACAATGGCAACGTCAAGTGTAAGAAAACCCCATCCAACTAGATCTCCTTTCTCTGAAAGAAACCCACAACACTACTATCCCCATCAAGATGCGACCTATGTTGTAGGTCCTCAGCCATACGCAGTGATGAATGTGAAACCATATGTCATGCCACAACAACAGTTTTACCAAAATAGAGCTCCATTTCCCAGAAATCAACCTCCTCACCCAAACCACTATAACCCTCGTCCTCCACAAAATAACATTCGGCCTCGTGAACCACCTAGGAGGCCAAATTTTACACCAATTGGTGAGCCCTACTCCAGTCTATTTCCGAAGCTTGTTCAAATGGGTGTATTGCAGCCCATGCCTCAAAACAGGCAAAACCCAGAATCACCCTCCTATCAGCGGGGCGTCCGATGCGCTTATCACTCAGGGGGTGAGGGGCATGATACAGAAAACTATTGGACTTTGACAAGAGCCGTAGAGGACTTGATAGAACAAGGAAAGATAGTGATAAGGGATAAGGATGTCCCCAATGTGACGAATAACACGCTGCCAGCCCACAACAATGGGCCAGCAATTGGAATGATTTGTGAAGATGGGTAATTTGATCCGGTATTAAAAGCCATAATTGCCATCGCTGATGCAGAGAGAAAGCCAAAAATCGCCCTGAAGCAAGATTAAGGGGAAAAGAAGACTGAAGCTACCCGGTCAAAACCAGAAATGAAAGTCGAAGTAGGAACAGAGGCAAACCCTCCAAAAGATGGTGTTCTCTATATCCCACGAGGCAGCAAGGAAAATCAGTTGACCTTGAGTCCTCCAAAAAGATTTGAACTGAAAAAGGCAGCCCAGATGTATGTGCCCAAGGGAGCTTATGTGATACGGGGGACAATTAAACCACTTCGGCTGAATGAGCTAGTGGTTATTGGACGCGTGCAACAGAAGCTCATGACAGATCCTACTGCTGTACCCTAGAATTAAAACAAAATAGTGGTGACCTATAGGGGCAAAGAAATCTCAGGAGCAGTTCAAGAAAATCACCCTGCTGAAAAATATGCCAATTTAGAA
>MU736101.1:10113-51677 GCA_026770625.1 Nicotiana glauca
CCCCCCCCCCCTCCCCCGAGCCCGATTATATGATTTATTTCAAAATCCGACCTCAATTTGAGGTCTAAATCTCAATTTTATAAAATCCCTGGTTTTTACTATGAAAATCCTAGATTTGATGTTGAAAATGCATGAAAATTAACCGGTAATTAAAAGAAAGTGGATTAGAATTACTTACCAATGATTTTGGGCAGAAGAAGTTCTTGAAAAATCACCTCTAGAGTATTTAAGGTTGAGAGATGGTGTAAAATGAGCTAAGTCCTGTTTTTTCCTATTTTACCCTGCTGTAGGTATTGTAATTGCAAAGTCTTGTTCGCAATTGCGATCATCGCTATAGTGAAACACAGGTCGCAAATGCAAACTGTGCCCGCAACCTGCATAAGTCGCATATGCGACAAAAATATCGTATTTGCGATAACCCATCCCAACACAAATGTGATCAAAGGTTTTTATTTGCGAACCTTCCTAAGTCCAATCCTAAGTCGCGAATGCGACAAGCCATCGCAAAAGTGAATCCTGGGATGTCCGCAATTGCGAACATTTCTTCATAAATATGAAGACTACCTTGCCCAGACCCTCATCACAAATATGATCATTTGATCACAAAAGCGAACTCGCAAATGTTAGCGTGATCTCGAAAATATGAGATCTGCAACTGAACATCAGAAAATACAAAACACAAGCTATCTTCAAACACCCCAAACTCATCTGTAACACATCCGAAACTCACCTGCCCCTCGAGCTCCAAACCAAACATACACACAAGTATAATAATATCATATAAGATTGATTGTTATCTTAAATCATAAAAATATCATCAAATTAGTAAAATTGATTATCAAAACTCATGGAATTCAAAAGAAAACTCAAGGGTAGCTAGAAACACAACCAAGCGCCTGATTCATAACAAACCAACTCAGAATTGTACCAAATTATACAGACAAGTTTCAAATAGAAAAATGGACCTATTCCAAGTCCCAAAACTAAAATCTGAACCCAATAACCATAAATTCAACCTATGTTAAAACCTAGGAAATTTACAAATATTCAAATTGCTAACTTTCGGCAAAATAAGTCAAATCAACCTAGGGACATCCGAATTCAATTTCGAGCATACGCCCAAATCCAAAATCACAATACGAACCTACCGGAATTGTCAAAACACTAATTCGGGTAGTTTACCTAAAATATTTATTGTAGTCAACTCAAGTTATTTTTAAAGCCAAAATTCATATTTTTCAACTTTTTACGAAAAAACTTTTTAGAAAACAACATGGACTACACAAGCATATAAAAAAAGATAATAAAGGTCTCGAAATATGGAGATAAAGTCTAATACACAAAATAATTTTACGGGTCATCACATTCTCCACCTATAAAAGAAACGTTGATCCCCGAAAGGACATAGAAAAGTTCTTGGACTAGTAAAAAGGTATGGGTAACTACTCTGCATATCGGACTCGGACTCCCATGTAGATTCCTCTATCGGCTAACCTCTCCATTGCACCTTTACAAAAAGAAAACTCTTGAATCTCAACTTAATAACATGTTGGGCTAGAATAGCCAACGGCTTTCCCTCATAGGTCAAATCCTCATCTAATTGGACTGAGTTGAAATCTAAAACATGCGACGGATCACCATAATACTTCTAGAGCATGGAAATATGGAACACCGGGTGAACCTCCGATAAGTTGGGTAGCAATGCAAGTATATAGGCCACCTCACCAACTCTCTCAAGGATCTCAAAAGGACCAATATACCTAGGGCTTAACTTTACCTGCTTTCCAAACCTCATCACACCCTTGGGTGAAACTCTAAGCAAAACCCTCTCTCCTACCATAAATGCTACATCATGAGCCCTCCGATCAATATAACTCTTCTGCCTAGACTGACTTGTACAAAGTCACTTCTGAATCACCTTAACCTTCTTTATAACACCACCAACCAATTAGCGAATGACATCACCTCCCATATAAGGCCTTATAAGGTGCTATCTGAATACTCGACTAGTAACTATTTTTGTAGGTGAACTATGCTAGAGGTAAGAACCGATCCCATGAACCTCCGAAATCCATAACACATACACGTAACATGTCCTCCAAGATCTGAATAGTGCAATGGGACTGTTCATCCGTCTGAGATGAAACAATGTGCTCAGCCCAACCCGCATGCACAACTCATGCTGCACGGATTCGTAAAAATGTGATGCAAATTGGATGCCTCTGTTAGAAATGATAAAAATGGGCACGTCGTGCAAGAGGATAATCTATTGAATGTAAATCTAAGCCAACCTCTCTGAAGAATAGAAAGTCACCGCCGAAATGAAGTGTGCAGATTTAGTCAACCGGTCTACAATAACCCAGACTACGTCATACTTCCTCAAGGTCCGGGGCAAGCCTACCACAAAATCCATATTGATGCGCTCCCACTTCCACTCCGGTATCTCCAATTTTTGAGTCAATCCACCCGGTTTCTAATGCTCTTAATTCACATGTTAACAATTCAAAAAGTGAGATACGTAAGCAACGATGTCTTTATTCATCCTTCGACACCAATAGTATTGTTTCAAGTGATAGTACATCTTTGTGACACCTGGGTGAATGGACTAGCACAAACCATGAGCCTCCTCAAGGATCAAATCTCTCAACCTATCAATATTTGGAAAATAAATCCGGCCCTGAAGCCGCATAACACTATCATCACTGATCACAATCACCTTAGCACCACTCCATTGCACCATATTCTTCAATACCAATAAGTAAGGATCATCAAACTGGCGAGTCTTGATATGCTCCAACAATAAAGACTGTGACACAACACATGGAAGAACCCGATTGGGGTTCGAAACATTAAATCTCACAAACTGCTTGGATAAATCCTGAACATCCATGGATAGTGTCCTCTCTGCTACTGGTAAATATTCCAAACTACTTGTGCTCTCCGCCTTCCTACTCAATGCATGAGCCACTACATCGGCCTTCCCTGTATGATATAAGATGGTGATATCATAGTCTTTCAACAAATTTAACCATCTTCACTGCTGCAAATTAAGGTCTTTCTACTTGAACAAGTGATGGAGACTCTGATGGTCAGTATAGACCTCACAATGAATGTCGTACAGATAGTGCCTCCAAATCTTCAATGCATGAACAATGACTTCCAACTCTAAGTCATGAACCGGGTTATTCTTCTCATGAACTTTCAAATGCCGAGATACATGGGCAATCATCATACCGTCATGCATCAATACCGCCCCAAGCCCATTACGTGATGTATCTCAATATACAGTGTAAGATTCTGAACCTGTAGGTAAGACCAACATTGGGGTTCTAGTCAAATAAGTCTTGATCTTCTAAAAGCTCAAATCACACTCATTGAATAGAGCACCCTTCTAGGTCAACTTGGTGAATAGGGTTGAGATAGAAGAAAAATCCTCTCCAAATCGGCGATAATAACCTGCCAAACCGGCGATAATAACCCGCCAAACCTACGAAGCTACGAATATCTGTAGCTTAAGTAGGTCTAGGCCAGTTCTAAACTGCCTCAATCTTCTTAGTATCCACTTTAATGCCCTCATAATAAACCACATGGCCCAAAAGGCAACCAAGTCCAACCATAACTCACACTTTGAAAGCTTGGCATATATCTAACGATCCCTCAGAGTCTGAAGTATAATCTGTAGATGTTGCTCATATGCATGCCGATACGGGAGTAAACTAAAATATCATCTATGAATATAATTACAAAAGAATCAATATAAGGCTTGAACACCCAGTTCATCAAATCCATAAATATTGTTGGGGCATTAGTCAAGCCAAATGACATCGCTAAGAACACATAGGGACCATATCGAGTTCGAAAAGCTATCTTAGGGACATCAGATTCCCTAATCTTTAACTAATGATAGCCAAATCTCAAGTAACTATTGGAAACCACCTTGGCGCCCTAAAGCTAATGAAATAAGCCATAAATTCTCGACAATAAATACTTGTTCTTGATAGTGACCTTATTTAACTACTGATAATCTATACATATCCTCAATATTCTATCCTTCTTCTTTTTCACAAAAAATACCGGTGTATCTAAAGGTGAAACACTCGGTCTAATGAATCCCTTATAAAACAAATCCTGCAACTGCTCCTTCAATTCTTTCAACTCAATTGGGGCCATAACGTATAGTGTGGTAGAAATGGGTTGAGTGCCTCAACCAGATCAATATAAAAGTCGATATCTTTATTTGGTGGCATCCCCATCAAATCTATAAGAAATACCTCTAGAAACTCGCGCATCGCTAGTACTAAATTCGTGGAAAGAACCTTCGGACTAGGATCGTGAATATAGGCCAAATATGCCAAATACCCATTCTCGACCATACGTCGAGCCTTTACATATGAAATAAATCTGCTAGTAAAATGTCCATGAGTCCCTCTCCACTCTAATCGAGGCAAACCCAGCATAGTTAATGTCACGGTCTTGCATAACCGTCCAAAATAGTGTGATAAAGTGACAGCCAATCCATGCCAAAGATAATATCAAAGTCCAACATATCAAGAAGCAGAAGTCTACTCTCTCTCATATCATAGCTCCTGATAGAAACCACACACGAGCGATAAATACGATCTACCATAATAGAATACATAGGATCACTCAAAGAATCATGAGGCATAACCAGATATAAAGAAAAATAGGACGAAACATATGAATAATTAGAGACCGAATCAAATAAAACCGAGGCATCTCCATGGAAAACATAAATAATATATATGATAACAACATCTGATGACTCTACCTCAGGTCTAGCTGGGAATGCATAAAAAATGGGGTTGAGCCCCCACCACTTTGACTTCTTCCTCTTAGATGACCTCTAATTGGATGACCTCCACTCCTAACGGTTTAACCACCACCTCTACCTGCATGACCCCTGCCTCTAGTTGGTTGTGCAGGGGGGTGCAGCAACCAATGCCAGAATCATGTCATGAGTACCTTGTTGTGGTCTATTTCTCATCAACCTAAGATAGTACCTCCTGATGTAACCTACCTCGCCGCCCTTAAAGAAACCTAGCTATTAGTCTAACTACTAAGTCTGAGATGATCTTTAATCACCCGAATGACCATTGTAGTAACTCTATACCAGTGGTGCACTGATAGGAGTTAAAGGTATACTAAATACTCCTTGATCAAAACAAAACTCATAAAAACCACGATGGCTTGAAGCACCTTGTGCTACCTAAAGCACTAACCAAATCGGCCTGTGAGGATGGCATATAACAAATGGACCTCTGACTCCAGATGAGGCACTACTGAAACCACCAAAATGATGAGGTCTCTTATTAGATACTGTATCTCTACCTTGATCATGAATCATCTTGATACGTCTAGCAATTTCTATGACTCCTTGTAAAAACAATATCATCCCCCATTCCTTAGCCATCTATAGCCTGATACCAAAAGTAAGACCATCAATGAATCTCCTCACCCTCTCTCTATCAGTAGGAATCAAGATAGCTGCACGGAAAGATAGGTCCACAAATCTAGTCTCGTACTAGGTAACGATCATACTACCTTGTTGGAGGCACTCAAACTGCATGTGTTACACCTCTCTTAGAGTAAAAAGAATGAACATCTCCAAAAATAGCTGTAAAAACTAACCAAGTCAGTGGACGTGATCCTACGGGCCTGCTGTCACACCTCATTTTTCCTACTACACCCCCGGAAAGAGGTATAATAAAGGGAGTTATTTCCAACTTAAAGTGACAATCAAAACAGGATTATATTATTAAAAGATTCAGAGTCGCCATCTGCGAGATTTATGGCATCCCAAGTCACCAATTTCAAATATCGAATCGAGGAAAAGGATGACTCTGTTTAACAGTCCGCAAACCAGAAATTCGAGTAAGGAATTCTGTTAACCGGGAGAAGGTGTTAGGCATTCCTGAGTTTCGTGGTTCTAGCACGGTCGCTCAATTATTATATTCGGCTTAATTATCTAATTATAAAATATGTTTTAACCTATGTGCAATTTTAACTTTTCAACCGCTTTTGTTTAATTAATTAAAGAGGATTACAACGTTATCAAAATACGTCTCGAACCAACGTCACATAAATGCACCCGTGGTTTTTTGACATATTTTAATATCGTTGAGATTTGGATTTTGGTAACATAAATGCGCACCCGAATTAAAGAAGGTAATGTTATTAAAATACGTGCCTAAAGCAGCTACGCGTTTGCACTTTGTGAGGGCCATGGAATTTAGGTAAACGGCATGCCTCGAAATCTAAGGATCAATTCACGACTAAATAAAGCGAGGTCCATGCAATTGTCATTTTTGTTTGGCATGGCGCACCTCGATTCCAATTTCAAAAGAAAGAACTAAAATTCGAACTAGGTGCTTCGAGGGCCATAAACTAATTGTTGCCAAATACGGCACACCTCAATTTATTTTCACTAGAGTCCAATAATGGTTAAGAAGTTAACGAAATATCAATTGATGCTAATTAAAACTGAAATTTTGAGTGGGAAATTGAAAACAAGGGAAGCTATTTATTTCATTTTTCAGAATCCAACTTAGCTTAATTAGAGGCCCTAAAGGCCCAAGAAATCATTGGGAATTCCAAGTTCGAGCCCCTTCGGCATATTATGCCCAGGCCCAATGTGGCTAGCTTAATCTCAATCACATTTGAAGGAAATGGTTTCATTTGGGCCCAATGATGAACCCACATTCCTGAAGGAATATTATTTACATTTTGGGGTGTGGACTTGACATCGAATCCCCACAATACCAAGAGGACGCCTGATGCTAGGCAATTCCAAAAGGCCAATGCTATGGCCTGATGCTAAGCAAATCCAGAACACTGACACAATGATTGAGATTAACTACAAAGATATTTAAATATGACCAAATTCTCACAATAAATACTCATGTCACAGGAGTCAATGATTGTAAATCATATTAATCGTATAACCAATTTCATGCTTTGAATTTATTTCAAATAAACCTGAATTGAAAAACTAACTTCTCAAGTCAGTGAGATAGTACTGCTATGCTATGTTGTTATAATCACCAGATTCTAATTTAACAACAATTCTTAACAGCCTCATTACTGCAATAATACCGCCTAAACTCGAAAGCAATTCAACTCCAGTTACTAACTCTATCACTCAGCATTAGAAGATAATCATCATACTAAAATAACAAGATCTAATTAATAACTGCAATCATGCTTTGAAAAATACATTAAACAAAACTTCAAAGCCATGTAATGGTTACAAAACTATGTTTATAGTTGATTTTCATCTCAGGCTTCAGATTACATGCCAAATAGCATCCATAGAGATCAAAATATACCTGGAAACGAAGAAACAAAGAAGGGAGTAAGAGTCAATTGGATCAGCAGCAGCTACAAAATAGCAGAGTTACCCTCACACCAATGGAACAGTGATTCACACAGTTCAAACCATAAAAATGCAATTCAAACGGCTAATACCACCTTGAAACAACCAGATAACTCGAGAAAACAAACAAACCCGACCTCACTAACTAGATTTCAAGCCATTTCAAAGACCGAACAGAGAGTGAAAACCAAACTTGATTCAGAGATGAAAATTTTCAAAGTTTTTAGCGAAAATCCCATAGAACAGTAGCCTTTTTTGTATTTTTTTTTCTTCTTTCAAATCTCACTTGAGAGTCAAGTTAAGATCCCTTTATAGGCAAGGATTTAGGGTAGCTTTAGGGATTTTATTTTTCCCTTTTAGTCTTTTCTAATTTATGTTTTTTCTTCTTAGTCCTTTATTTTCTGTCTTGTTCCCCAAGTTCTACTACTCAAATCCTGAAATTCAAAACCAAACCCACCCTAGAAGCTTCTCTTTCTGTTATACTAAGATTCCCAACCTGAATTGCCCAAATTAACCCCCAAATGCCCTGCTTTTACCCTTAGCCTACCTCATGGGTCCAATTGACCCAATGTTCTGGTCCAAATCACAGACCTGAAGCCCAAGCCAAGAAGGCTAGAAATCAGGTCGATGACAAACAACGAAAAGATTCAGCCGGATCCAATTTTAAAAACAAACCCAATTTTCCCATACCATTTCAACAATAGTCCAACTGGGCCTAATTACCAACAATTGATCCTAGTTAACTGAAGGAAATTAAATGATAAAAAAAACTTTGTGATGACGAAAGAAAACAATTAAACACTCAACGAGGCTAAAACAAACACTGACATGATCGGAAAGTTATAAACTAAAACAGAGAATTTTAACTAATATAATCAAGAAGAATGAAAAACAAAGAGAGGAGAGGATCAGAAAGAAAGTAATAAAGGGGAAAAGCAAAAAAAAAATTAAGCACAGATAGGAAAGAAATACCTCCCACCATTCAGACCAAGAAATAGAACAGTCCGACTTCAAATCTTTGGATTCTTGGTCCTGTCTGACATTAATTGCATGTTCCCATAGAGAACAAGCAAATAAAATCTTTTTGGACTGATATCGTTTGCAGAATCTCGATTTTGACTTCTAAGGCTCAACCTGGATCTAAGATTGGTGGGATTTGGAGGTGGCGCCACTGGACACGGCGGAGGCGGCGCTAGGGTTTTGAATATTCGATGAGTTTGGGTTAGTAGATTGGGGTTGAGGAGGTCAGGGCAGTCGTGTGGTGTTAATTTGGAGGCTTTTGGGTGATCGCCGGCGATTTCCGGCCGGCGACTTACAACGGGGGACGGTGGCGTTAGGGTTTGTGTATTAAGAGTGTGAGAGACGACGGAAAGGGGAGTTAGAGGGTCATTTGGATAGTTATATATTATTGAATGGGGGCTTCAGGACCGTTGGATTAGATAACCTCGACGGTCTTGATTGATTTGGCCTAAAACGACGCCGTTTAAAGAGTTAAGGGGCTGGACCGGGTGGGGTATTTTTGGGCTTGGACTGTGGGTTTGGGAATGGTATACGACTGGGCTGGTAATTTATTTTAAAAACAAGCCCAAACATGGGTATCAAATTGGCCTATTTTTGTTTTCTTTGTTTTTATATTTTTAATTTAATTCTTTTCCTTTTATTTGTTTTTTTTCTAAAAAAACTAAAATTAAAATCAAAACAAAACAAATCAAAGTTTCTTTATGAATTTTTTTTTGTATTTTTGTAAAAACCTAATTACTAATTAGCCTAAAAATTATGTAAAATTAAATCCTAAATGCTCATGTAATATTTTATGTTTTTATGAATTATCATGCACACACAAATGAAAAATGCACATAAAATTACATAATTAAATCCTAAAATTCAAATAATGAAAGAAAAATCCTAATTTTAAGAATTCTATAGGAGTAATTCAAGCAAGGCAAAAAATAACGTGCTCACAGCTGTCCCTCTTTGCTCGGAGACACGAAGGGTTTTCGGGCAAAGATAAATGAGCAATTATGAGGGATTTTTGCCTACTTGGCACTCCATGAGAAGCATTTTCGAAAAATGTCTAAACGAACCCTACTTCAGAGGTTGCCTACATATCCTTTCTATAAAGGAATCAGGTCAGTGTAGTTCTGGAAGGTCTGGTAGCTGGGACTACCATGAAGCTGTGGTTTCACTATTGTTGTTGCTGCTGCTACTGCTTACTGAACCCCCTTATTACATCATATCAAAATAATAGAAACTAGACTAAGCTATGATCTATGAATTACAAAAGATCCTATCTATATCTTCAAACATTGCTCTTGTGGTTCTTGTTGCCTTGTTGACTTGTATTCTCTTGGCGACATCCTTTTGTTGCTTCCTTGAATTGTGATCTGAGATGTTTTGCCCTTTTTCCGAGTGATGCTTGACCGGTAAAACTCGAAATATAGTCCTCTGTTCTCCAGGCGGGCTCCTGACTGCTGAAACTTGAAATGTATACCTATGTTCTCCAGGAGAGCTCCTGACTGCTGAGACTTGAAATGTATGCCTCTGTTCTCCAGGCGGGCTCCTGACTGCTGAAACTTGAAATGCATGCCTTTGTTCTCCAGGCAGGCTCCTAACTGCTGAAACTTGAAATGTATGCCTCTGTTCTCCAGGCGGGCTCCTGACTGTTGAAACTTGAAATGCATGTCTCTGTTCTCTAGGCGGGCTCCTGACTGCTGAAACTTGAAATGGATGCCTCTGTTCTCCAGGCGAGCTCCTGACTTTGACAAAATAGACAAAATAAAGAAACTTTTCTGCCCCAGTTTGGTGGCTGGGCATCATATTACTAGATATTAATAAGAATTTGAAAGGTAAAATTTGAATTGTACTCCCTCTACTCTTCAGGCGGGGTCCTGACTGCTGAAACTTGAAAGGTATGCCTCCGTTCTCCAGGCGGGCTCCTGACTTTGACAAAATAGACAAAACAAAGAAAATTTTCTGCCCCAGTTTGGTGGATGGGCATCACGTTACTGGATATTAATAAGAATTTGAAAGCTAAAATTTGAATTGTACTCCATCTGTTCTTCAGGCAGGGTCCTGACTGCTCAACCTTAAAAGGTATGCCTCTGTTCTCTAGGCGGGCTCCTGACTACTGAAACTTGAAAGGTATGCCTCTGTTCTCCGGGCGGGCTCCTGACTTCTGAAACTTGAAATGTATGCCTCTATTCTCCAGGTGGGCTCCTGACTGCTGAAACTTGAAATGTATACCTCTGTTCTCCAGGCGGGATCCTGACTGCTGAAACTTGAAATGTATGCCTTTGTTCTCCAGGCGGGCTCCTGACTTCGACAAAAAAGACAAAACAAAGAAAATTTTCTGCCTCTGTTTCAATCAAAGAAAGATCTTGTTAGTTTAAAATGGTGGTTAGTTGATGGCATTCTTGTTGAAGATGTCTTCACTGTTGTGTTTTGCTTTGACCTGCTTCCCGAACTGACCCTGAACCGCTTGAATGACTGACTTTCAAACCCCATGACTTTGGACAACCTGAGTGTTCCATCCCATACTGTTGTTTTACATTTCTAACCCCTTTGTCTGAAACTTTGCATTTCCCCACAAAAATTATCAATCAATCCACCAATGAAAGTTCCGTGACCCTTTGTATTTTATTTTGCATCATGCCATATTTGGTACGTTCTGGCCCTACTGTGCTTTGCAATTGGGAAACTGGTAATGATCCTTGACATCCTTTCTTCTTTATTTTGAACAAAACTGACATTGACCCATCTTAGAGAAACAAACCCCAAAAGTAATGAAATGCAATGACCTTGAGAGTTAAGGATAAAAAGAATCCAAAACCGGACGACTTATGAAAAAGGAAAGAAAAGGAAAAGAGACTTATCTGAGTGGAAAAGCTAGTACCATTGATCATGACATGCATTTCGGACTAATCGGCCCAATCCGTCCAACCAATCAGCTTTCACTTGCCATGTTTTTTGCCCATGAGTTCCATAACCTGATTTCTTCAACCAAACCCTAACCTTGTTCATCCTGCAGTGTCCTGAACGGTTTTCACCCACAAAACCCCTCTCATTTGTTATCTGAAAACTCACTTTAGCCTTAAGGTGTCCGCGAGGTTTTCACTAATAAGATTCTCTCATTTTGATTTCACTCAACTCACTTTCGCCTTACGGTGCCCGTGAAGGTTTTCACCAATAAGACTCTCTTATTTTTCATTTCTCTCAGCTTGCGTCGCCTTACGGTGCCCGTGAGGGTTTTCACCAATAAGACTCTCTTATTTTAATCATTTTTCTGCTTGGACCAGAGTGTTGTCCCTGACATGGATTACCTCTTCTTGCTTGACTTGGCATCTCTTGAAGACTGATCAGAAGGACTTTCTTTGGACCGTAATTCAGGCTTTTGGACAGGGTTAGAAAGAAAGGGTATCAAAGGCTCAAAACAATTCAAATGGGTTCAAAATTACAACTTTCGAAATCAAATCTCTTGCACAACCGCAACTTCTGCCCCAGTTTCTCGCTTGGGGACTTTTGGATTTTTATTATGGTATGACCGAACCGTGAGGCTGCCTACGTATCTTTAAAAGGAATCAGGTCAAACGTAGTTCATGTAATAAAAATTACTGTTGTTGTGACTTTCTTTTCTTTTCCTTCCATTTTCTCTTCTTCTTTTCTCTTTTTCTTTTTCTTTTTCTTTTTCTTTTTCTTTTTCTTTTTCTACTCTTTTCTTTTCTTCTCTTTTATTTCTTCTTTTTTTTTCTTGATTTGTTGTTCTCTTTTCCTTTTTCTTCCCTTTCCCTTTTCTTTTCCTTTTCCTTTTCTTCTCTTTTCATTGTTTTCTTTCTCTTTTTCCTTCACTTACTTTCCGCACCTGTGTTTATGAATTTTATCACTGATTCCAAAAGAGGGGTATGAAAGAAAATAAATAAGGCTCAAAGGGGTAACAAAGGATAAAGTGTTTAGATAGCAGAACAAAATGCCTTCGTCATTTCAATCTTCAAAACATGCCAAATACAATCAAATGCAATTAATTCAAAGGAAATCATACATAATATCTCTTGACCACACCGGAATTGATGGCCATTTCAACACATTTTCCTTCTATGTCTGTCAAATACAAAGCACCATTGGACAACACTCTCGTCACGATGAATAGCCCCTGCCAATTTGGGGCGAACTTGCCTTTGGCCTCAACCGGATATGGAAGAATACATCTCAACACTTGCTGACCCACTTCGAACTTTTATGGACGTACCTTCTTATTATATGCTCTTGCCATTCTTTGTTGATACAATTGGCCATGACACAGCCAATCATTTCTCAACGATTAAACTCAATTGCTCCATACGGGTTTTGACCCATTCATCATTATCATATTCCGTTTCATCATCACACTCAATTTCTTGTATTACTGTTTCAAAATTGGATTGGCTTTTAAGACTGGTCCAAAGATTCCTCATGCATGTCATGTCATTGAAACCAGCATAAAAGAACTATACAAGAAACAAAAGAAAAACAAAAATGACACTATTAGGAATGAAGAAGAAGGGAAATTGCATTTCATTGAAATTGGATGGAACATAGAATCTGAATCAAAAACTTGGAATAATTCAGACAAGTAAAGAAAATCAAAGCCCACTACCAAAACTCCCTCCGAGTAGGAAGAGGAGTAACTTCCCAATTGTTGATCTTCACATTCAGCCCGACAAAACGCACCTCTTCGTCACCAGAACCTCCCCCAATTTCCACTAAGTTCACTTCATCAAATAAACTTTGGATCCTCTCAAATCAACTCCTCATCAAAGACAACCACAGGCCTTGGAACTGCTGACACCGGATGCTTCACTGCCCCTGACCTGACAAAAGTCCTGAAGAGGTGTGGGATAGGCCTAGAGAGCGGCCATGCTTTCTTTTCTAACTTTGTAGCCTTCTTCACATCATCCCTTGTAGGCTTGAACCCTAGACCAAATGTACCCTGATTTTTACGTAGAGATACTGGTTGCACAATACCTTGCAAATATGCGCCCAAACCTTTACCCAACATAAAACCATACTTCAACATCTCATTTGCTACCATGCAGATCGAAGTTGATAACCTCGGCCTTGGAATGCATTTTCCTTTAGTAATCTTTCCGACAGACATCGTTTCGGAAGTTTGATAAGCTACAGGTCCTTGATCATCTCCAGCCTTAATAAATAGAACAGATGAATCTTCATGAAAGGATAAATCCTCTTCCCCAGTACACCCGAGTGCCGCTTTGAATGGCCTGGGTGGTTGCTTGATTGCTGAATAACTCATGATCTTGTTGGTCTTAAGTCCTTCCTCTACCATGCTTTCCATTTTCACCACTTAATTGAAAGATCCCTACTACTGACACCAATTGACAGAAATAGGTGGGCTCTAAGGCCTGCAAGAAATGATCAACCATTTCACTCTCTTTCATTGGAGGGTCAACCCTCACTGCTTGCTCTCTCAAGCGGAAGCCATATTCTCTTAAACTCTCTCCGGGCTTTTTCTCAATTTTCGTCAATGACAGACAGTCTGGGACAATTTAAGATTGTACTGTAAATGATAGGCAAATGCTTGGGCCAGATCATCCCAAGTGTACCACCGACCATGATCTTGTCGGGTGTACCATTCCAAGGCTGAGCCACTTAAACTTTGACTAAAATACGTCATCATTAATTCATCTTTTCCGCCTCCCCCTCTCATCTTGCTACATAAACCTCTCAGGTGCGTCACTGGATCACCATGCCCGCCATATAAATCAAACTTGGGCAACTTGAACCCCACTGGTAACTACACATCTGGGAACAGACACAGGTCTTTGTATGCCACGCTTACGTGTCCACCTAGCCCCTACATATTCCTGAAAGATTGCTCCAAGCTTTTGACTTTCCTAGTCATCTTTTCCTGTTCAGGATTCTTGGAAGGCTTCTCAATTTATGCCGAGAGATCAAAATGAGGAGGGTAAGAACATGGTTTCGGTGCTTTGAAGGTCGGTTCTGGGGGATAATAATGACTGTCTTGAGTTTGTAACAGAGGCTCACTAGAAGATCGGTGCAATGCAGCAGGTGGAGGCGCCACAAACACGGGACTGGTTGGTAGGGGAGGGTATGGAACTGGTTTAGGTGGTGGGGCTGGCGGTGTTTGGGGGGTGGTGCCATAGCATTGCTGATAGGTAGGAAAGGCCGGGGATGAATTCACAGTGGGAGGATCTTGAGGTTGAGCCAACGGTAGGATATAAGCAGGGTTGGCGAGATAAACCGGTAGTGGATTTCCCTTTACCCAGGCTTGATACATTTCAGCCATTTGTTGCTTCAGTTTATACATCTCTTCTTTCATTTCATTAACATCAACTTCTTCTATTTCTTTTGATGGGTCAACAATACTCGCTTCCAATTCTTGGTTAGTCATGTTCAACCTGCCTTTTGACCAGGTATTGTAGGAATGGGTTGCCAGAATGCCAGAGCAACTAACCACCTACCTGGACTCAACATCAGCAACAACAATTCCGTTAGTGGTTAGAGTTTTAACATATTGGTAGCCGCATAGTTGGGGAATGAATGCGTCATCCCGGCTTTTCATTTGCAAGTTCTCTTACTCTATCATCTTTTTACCTTGCTTTTGCTTTTCTTTTTTTTTCTCTCTCATTTCCCTCTCTTATTGTTTCTTTCTCTCAATTTTCTTCTTTTCCCTCTTTTCTTTTCCTCCCATGTTGCTTTTCCACTCTTTTTCTCTCATGTTTTTTTCTTTTTTTTTCATTTGATTACGGTCGAATCCTATAGAGATTCGCTACGTTCATGACCCCGTATGAATTAGACCAAGCGTAGTTCTTGAAAAATAAATGTAAAAGAGAAGCAAAATGTTTTGGGATTTTTAATTTTCATAAGTAGCAAATACTTTGATTACAAAGACTCAAAACTGACCGATTAAAACAACTAATAGACTCTGACGAAAAGAAGAAATACAGACTCCAAAAACAACTGACAGACTCTAGCGGAAAGAAAGTACAGACTCCAACAACTGACAGATTCTAGTGGAAAAGAAATACAAACTCCAACAACTAACTGACTCTAGTGGAAAAGAAATACAGACTCCAACAACTGACAGACTCTAGTGGAAAAGAAATACAGACATACAGACTCAAATGAGGATCATGAATACATTAAAATTAGTGGTGCCCGCGGGACATCGCTCGGTCTTGCCGCGGGCTTACATGCAAGATCCCTTTGAAGTCTATCCAAGTCGCTCATTATCTATTTAACAAATGTCATCACCGCCACGAAAAAGGTAGTGCGGATCATGTTTTCACAGACTCGGCACTTCGTAACAATGTAGTCGGCGATGATTCTAATTCTCTCTCTGATGACACCTTTCTCTTGCAACAAACAACCAATCTGTTGGGCCCGAGCCTCTAAAGTCTGCTCGGCTACCTGATTTTGCTCCTGAAGTTGTTGCAAATCCATTTCTAATTGTGCCAATGTTATGTAACAATGTTCTCTTTCAGCTTTGAACTCTTTCGCCTGTTTGATCATTTTGCTCTCTGCGATGTTGACTCTTTTCTTTAATCCCGTAACTTCATCATCGTACTTTTCTTTCAATTTCTTAACTAGACGTGCTCTCTCCTCCGCATTTTTAGCCAATTGCTTTCGAGCCTTGTCTAGTTCACTTTCTGCTTTGCTCAGATCAAAACTATAGTCATTCACTTTCTACCTCAAATTATCTATGAGCTTTTCATCTTTGGTGCTTCTGGCAAGCTCTTCGGCTGCTATCTTCATATTTTGAATTTGAGCTCGTAATGTTCATTTTCTTTGGCTAATTTATTCATTTCACCCTTATCAGCTGCATCTTGCAAGCTATTTTCAAACTGAAGGTCTTGGACCCGTTTTTCCAACTCTCTTACTTTGGTCCTATATTCATTTTCTTTAGCTAACCAGGCCCACTGTTCTTGTGATGATTGGACAAAATCCTGGAGTGGGGTCTTTTGGTAGCCATCCCAAATGCAATTTCTCTTCTATACCAAGCATTATACCCGGGTGAAACTTCTCCTTTAGATTGATCCCGTACACAAGTATTTGCCACCAAGTATTGACACTCACTCCAGATCTGGCGGACTGTTGCTTCAGGGAACTGGCCGTCAGGACCAATCTCAACTACTCGGATACTGAGATCTTCGTCTTTTGGCACTATCTGGTACCTCCCGAGCTGTCTCAAAACCCGATACGGGGCATAAGGCTGAACGCTCCTAAGACCCATCAGAAGGAAGTGAGGCCCAGTTGCTGGAATGTATATGATCTCGTCCACAGGAAACCATCCAAGCGTCCACTCTATTTGGCTGGCAGTGAGGGACCGAAAGTAAGATATCCATCCTGTGACCCCTTCAGGCAAGCTAATCCCCTCAATCCTTGTATAAAATTCCTCTATACAAGTTTTCTCTATTGACCCATAGCTCATGAACTGGGGATGGTGGCATAGGTGTTCGGTCATCTACATTTGCAGCAACAGATTGCACCCTTCAAGAAATCTCCCCCGGCCCTGTAGGCTGTGAGAGCACGAAAGATCTCAGCTACTATCATAGGCGCGAGTGTGCTCTTGGCCTGGGTGAGTAAAGTGCTAACAACCCCTGCTATTTTTATGTCGATAGTCCCGTCTTTCCTTGGGAACACCAGGAGCCCCAAGAAAACCACCATAAAAGCGAAACGTCTACGTTCTTCCCATTTGTGACGATTCCCTTTGCTGCATATTTTATTTTCTGGATTGTTGAACCCCCTTATATGGCCATATCTTTGGTATAAAAATTGTGGAGTTCAAAAGCCAGCTGCCAAATTCGGAGTGTGGACCCCTCTGCTTGTCTTTAGCGAGTCTAAGAATCTGTGCACGGCTACGGTTCTCGGGGAAACCAAATACTTGTGTCTTAAAGGAAGCTCGGAATTCCCAATGTACCCGGCTATTTCTTCTAAGGTCGGGGTGAGTTCAAAATCTGAAAAGTGGAACACATTGTGCGTCGGGTCCCAGAATGTGACCAATGCCCTTGTGATGTCTCCTCTGGGTATAATCTCCAACAGTCCTGGAAGGCCCCCCAAATATTTCTTAAACTTGTCTTGCCCTTCTCCACCTAGATCATTCCACCACAGCCGCAACTCCAAAGGGATTTTGTTTATGATTGAGAATGGTTCATTTTAGATAGTGCTCATCCTGCACATTTATTAAGGTGATTTAATAACTTATTTTTGACCTAAAAGAAAAGTGACACCATTTTTTCCAAAATTTTCATTTCAAAACAAAACCCGGTTTTGCAAATACGGCCTTTTAGCACTTCGGGGAAGAAGATTTTAAGGTTGTGCCCACTAACCGTTGAAAATGACCCAAGGTGGTTGTTCTTGCAAAAACAGCATTCCGACGCCCTGTTGGGGACATTCGGCTTATTTTTAAACAAGAATAGCATCACCTGGCTTATTCATGACACAACTCAAATTTTTTTGTTATTTTGGGCTTTTTTTGCAAAAAGGGAAGTTGGACCCGATGGGGGTTGCCTACGTATCCCACTTCCAGTGGGAATCAAACTGGCGAAGTTCGGGCAATTAAGACAAAACCAAATATTTTGAAAACAAAATCTTCCTTTTTTCTCTTTTTTTTTCTCAAAAATCCGGGAGAGTTTCAATACTATTTAGATATTAGTTTTTCTTACAAAACAGGTGATTACCTCTCCCAACCCTCACCCCACTATTTTCTTTCCCAAACTCTCTCCTTTTATTTAAAAGCAGGTCATCATGCAAATCCAAAACAGATAAATGCACAAGTAGGATGCATCAGGATGGTCTATTATTCCGGGTACACCTGTCCTAGACGGACCCAACCCTTGTGTTGAGTCCCCTAAGTCAAAATGCACATGATGCAGATAAGCGTTCATATTAGGGATCCGACATGAGGCTGAGTTATTCTAGGTTCAAAACCTGGGTAACTGTGTACCTAAGTGGACAACTTGAGTCGAGGAGGGGGCTACGTACCGGAAACCAAAATGCCATCCGGCTTAGTAGCTTGTCCGACCTCTTTCTTACTTTAAGGTATGACACAAACAGAATAGGGAGTCTCGACCAGCGAGCACACCCCCGGAGGTGAGAAGAGAGGGATTTCGTAACAGTTTTATATGTACAACTCAGATAATATCAAGGCGGTAAAAAGCAACATTTTGCATATTAGTCCAAAATATGTAATAAAATTAGATAATAAACAAAGCCAAATACAATAATTATTCTAAGCTTGAATTCTGAACCCTAGACCAGAGATTCTGGGTTCATTTCCCCAGCAGAGTCGCCAGAGCTATCACACATCCTTTTTCCTACTACACCCCTAGAAAGAGGTATAATAAAGGGAGTTATTTCCAACTTGAAGTGACAATTGAAACGGGATTATATTATTAAAAGATTCAGAGTCACCACCTGGGAGATTTATGGTATCCCAAGTCACTAGTTTCAAATCCCGAATCGAGGAAAAGGATGACTCTGTTTAACTGTCCGCGAACCAGAAATCCGAGTAAGGAATTCTGTTAACCCGGGAGAAGGTGTTAGGCATTCCCGAGTTCTGTGGTTCTAGCACGGTCGCTCAAATGTTATATTCGGCTTAATTATCTGATTTTAAAACATGTTTTAACCTATGTGCAATTTAACTTTTTAACCGCTTTTATTTAATTAATTAAAGAGGATTGCAACATTATCAAAACACGTCTCGATCCAACGTCACATAAATGCACCTGTGGTTTTTGACATATTTTAACATCATTGAGATTTGGATTTGGGTCACATAAATACGCACCCGAGTTTAAGAAGGTAATGTTATTAAAATACGCGCCTAAAGCAACTATGCGTTTGCACTTTGCGAGGGCCATGGAATTTAGCTAACGGCATGCCTTGGAATCTAAGGATCAATTCACAACTAAATAAAGCGAGGGCCATGCAATTGTAATTTTTATTTGGCATGGCGCACCTCGATTCCAATTTCAAAAGAAAGAACTAAAATTTGACCTAGGTGCTTCGAGGGCCATAAACTAATTGTTGCCAAATACAGCACACCTCAATTTATTTTAACTAGAGTCCCAATAATGGTTAAGAAGTTAATGAAATATCAATTGATGCTAATCAAAACTGAAATTTTGAGTGGGAAATTGAAAATAAGGGAAGCTATTTATTTCATTTTTCAAAATACAACTTAGCTTAATGAGAGGTCCCAAAGGCCCAAGAAATCGTTGGGAATTCCAGGTGTCGAGCCCCTTCGGCAAATTACGCACATGCCCAATGTGGCTAGCTTAATCTCAATCACATTTGAAGGAAATGGTTTCATTTGGGCCCAATGATGAACCCAAATTCCTGAAGGCATATTATTTACATTTTGGGGTGGGACTTGACATCGAATCCCCACAATACCAAGAGGACGCCTGATGCTAGGCAATTCCAGAAGGCCAACGCTATGGCCTGATGCTAAGCAAATCCAGAACACTGACACAATGATTGAGATTAACTACAATGCTATTTAAATATGACCAAATTCACAAAATAACTACCCATGTCACAAGAGTCAATGCTTGTAAATCATATTAATCGCATAACCATTTTCATGCTTTGAATTTGTTTCAAATGAACCTGAATTGAAAAACTAACTTCTCAAGTCAGTGAGATAGTACTGCTATGCTATTTTGTTATAATCACCAGATTCTGATTTAACACATTCTTAATAGCCTCATTACTGCAATAATACCGACTAAACTCGAAAGCAATCCAACTCCAGTTACTAACTCTAACACTCAGCATTAGAAGATAATCACCATACTAAAATAACAAGATCTAATTAATAACCGCAATCATGCTTTGACAAATACATTAAACAAAACTTCAAAGCCATGTAATGGTTACAAAACTAAGTTTATAGTTGATTTTCAGCTCAGGCTTCAGATTACATTCCAAATAGCATCCATACAGATCAAAATATACCTGGAAACGAAGAAACAAAGAAGGGGGGTAAGAGTCAATTGGATCAACAGCAGCAACGGAACAACAGAGTTACCCTCACACCAATGGAACAGTGATTCACACAGTTCAAACCCATAAAATGCAATTCAAACGGCTAATACCATCTTCAAACAACCAGATAACTCGAGAAAACAAACAAACCCGACCTAACTAACTAGCTTTCAAGCCATTTCAAAGTCCGAACAGAGAGTGAAAATCAAACTTGATTCATAGATGAAAATTTTCAAAGTTTTCAGCTAAAATCCCATAGAACAGTAGCCTCTTTTGTATTTTTCCTTCTTTCAAATCTCACTTGAGAGTCAAGTTAAGATCCCTTTATAGGCAAGGATTTAGTGCAGCTTTAAGTATTTTATTATTCTCTTTTAGTCCTTTCTAATTTCTATTTTTGCTACTTATACCTTTATTTTCTGTTTTGTTCCCCAAGTTCTACTAATCGAATCCTGAAATTCAAAACCAAACCCCACCCCAGAAGCTTCTCTTTCTGTTATACTAAGATTCCCTAACCTGAATTGCCCAAATTAACCCCCAAATGCCCTGCTTTTACCCTTAGCCTACCTCATGGGTCCAATTGACCCAATGTTCTGGTCAAAATCACAGACCTGAAGCCCAAGCCAAGGAGGCTAGAAATCAGGTCGATGACAAACAACGAAACAGATTCAGCCGGATCCAATTTTAAAAACAAACCCAATTTTTCCATACCATTTCAACAATAGTCCAACTGGGCCTAATTACCAACAATTGATCCTAGTTAACTGAAGGAAATTAAACGATAAAAAAAACTTTGTGATGACAAAAGAAAACAATTAAACACTCAACGAGGCTAAAACAAACACTGACATGATCGGAAAGTTATAAACTAAAACAGAGAATTTTAACTAATATATTCAAGAAGAATGAAAAACAAAGAGAAGAGAGGATCAGAAACAAAGTAATAAAGGGGGAAAGCAAAACAAAAATTAAGCACAGATAGGAAAGAAATACCTCCCACCATACAGACCAAGAAATAGAACAGTCCGACTTCAAATCTTTGGATTCTTGGTCCAATCTGACATTAATTGCATGTTCCCATTGAGAACAAGCAAATAAAATCATTTTGGACCGATATCGTCCGCAAAATCTCGATTTTGACTTCTAAGGCTCAACCTGGATCTAAGATTCGAGGGGTTACGGACAGATTCGAGGGGAGATAGTCACGATTTTGGTATGAGGGGCTCATGGGAGTTTCAGTGTGTTAGTTTGGTGGGATTTGAAGGTGGCGTCGCCGGACACGGCGGAGGCGACGCTAGGGTTTTGAATATTTGACGAGTTTGGGTGGGCTTTGAGACAAATCAGTAGTAGATTGGGGTTAAGGAGGTCTCGGCAGTCCTATGGTGTTAATTTGGAGGCTTATGGGTGATCGCCTCCGGCAGAGGCAATTTCCGGCCGGCGGCTTACGGCAGGGGACGGTGGCGTTAGGGTTTGTGTATTAAGAGTGTGAGAAACGACGAAAAGGGAGGGTAGGGTGTCATTTGGACAGTTATATATTATTGAATGGGGGCTTCAGGACCGTTGGATTAGATAACCTCGATGGTCCTGATTGATTTGGCCTAAAATGACGCCGTTTAAGGAGTTAAGGGGCTGGACCGGGTGGGGTATTTTTGGGCTTGGACTGTAAGTTTGGGAATGGTATATGACTGGGCTGGTAATTTATTTTAAAAACAAGCCCAAACATGGGTATCAAACTGGCCTATTTTTGTTTTCTTTGTTTTTATATTTTCAATTTAATTCTTTTCCTTTTATTTGTTTTTTCCTCAAAAAACTAAAATTAAAATCAAAACAAAACAAATCAAAGTTTCTTTATGATTTTTGTTTTTGTATTTTTGTAAAATTCTAATTACTAATTAATCTAAAAATTATGTAAAATTAAATCCTAAATGTTCATGCAATATTTTATATTTTTATGAATTATCATGCACACACAAATGAAAAATGCACACAAAATTACACAATTAAATCCTAAAATTCAAATAATGAAAGAAAAATCCTAATTTTAATAATTTTATAGGAGTAATTCAAGCAAGGAAAAAATCACGTGCTCACACCTGCCTCGTTTGAAATCCTTCCATCATCTCTTGACAGAAACGGTCATATAAAACAGTGCAAAGTCAACTCCATTAGACTCCACAATACGCATGGTGCACAATACCTTGTGGCAACGGTCCAATTAATCCTATGGGTCCTAAGAAGGTGTACCACCAAAATGAATATGAAATAGCTTGGTGAACTTATCCAACCTCATCAATCCCTCAGAAGTCATCGCGAGGCTCTCCTCGGTCTTCATAGCAACAACGTGATAAACTACTACAGTTGCTGGAACCTCCGGAGTCTAATACAAGGTAGCCATACACTCCAGAGTATGAGTGGTGGGAGTTTGGGATCCTCCCCTAGCCTGAGAGACTGCTGGTGCCGTAGGAAAATACTCCAGCTTGGGCCACACTCTCCATAAGGCCCACTAAGCGGAATAAGGCATCCTAAAGTGAGGGAGTAGCAATGAATCCTCCGGAACCTGAACGGGTCCGGCTGGTGCTATCTGAACAGAGATCTCCTCCTCATGCTCGTTCTGAGGCTCTGCAATAGGTGTTGCTGAACGTGCTCTAGGCTTAGCTCGGCCTCTGCCTCGGCCTCTGCCTCGGCCTCGGTCTCGGCCTCGACCCTAGCCCCAGCCCCTACCCCTAGTAGTGGCTTCAATAGGTGGCTCTAGCTCCTACCTGGTGGTATATGTTGTATGTATCATCACCGTCTGCGAGAGAACAATAATGGAATGGTTCAAACTTTAGTAATAGATAAAGTCGTACGATAAAAAAAGAAAGAAGTGAAATTTCCCTAAGTCTCTATAGCCTCTAGATGATAAGTGCAGATGTCTCTATACCGATCCTCTAGATTCTACTAAGCTTACTCATGACTCATGAGACCTAGGTAACTTAGTGCTGTGATACCACTTGTCACGATCGTGATTCCCAATTTCGGGACCGTAATGGAGCCTAACATATACTTGCTAGGCAAACCAATATTAGATATATATACTTAATAAGTTTTAACAATTCATAACAGAGTAACAATGATAAACATTAATAAACCTGAAAATAAATCAAAATATTTATAGAAATAACACAGTATTAAATCTACTTCTAGAAATTTGTTGTCACGAGTAAATGAGAACCTAGAATAATACAAATAAAGTGTAAAGCTGTTTGAAATAAGATAAACAACAACAACATAATAGATGGAGACTTTAAGGACTGCGAACTCCAGCAACTCTACCTCAATTCTCCGAAAATAGCTAAATCTGAGTTGTCTTCGCACCAGGATCTTTACAAGAAGTGCAGAAGTGTAGCATGAGTATAACTAACCTCATTCACTCTGTAAGTGTGGAGTTTAACATCTATGAAGTAGTGACTATGCTATGGTGAGTCACTCACAAATAACCTATATGAAATAATAATAACAAAAAATAGGAATAGAAATAAAGTAGTAAACTCATATAACCGAACCTAAAGGTCAACTACCAGAGGGACCCAGAATAACATAACCTCAAACCTTGTATCATGATATCAAGAATAAACTCTAAAACCACAAATAAATACAACACATCAAATATGTTGCGACATGCAACGCGATCCCAAGTTTTAACACAATATCTTTCTCAGCATATAACTCATTTCCAATATCATATCCCATCATGTCATATCATTTCACGTTTTATTGCGGCGTACAATCTGATCCCCTAATATTAATTCCAATCAATATCGTTGCGATGTCCAACCCAATCCCTAAATATCAATTTATTAACATAAACGACTCAACACCTCAAGTCATGAAATATCAACACATAAGAGAATAAAAATGTACGGAACATTAAGAACTATCAATACAATGGAGAATAACCGACACCCTAAAATCCCAAACCTTAACGATCCATCAATATAAGAATAACTAAATAGCTCACGTAATTGAAATAATATAATAGAATGTATCAAGTAATATAAGGACAATAAAAGCAAATAAAAATGTGTGACTAAGAATATACAATTACGACAAATAGGAACATGCAGCAGGTAAGTAGATATTAAGTGAATATGGACAATTCGAAACATGTAACAATAAAATAATAATCAATAAGTAAAGCATATATATCAAGTAAGAACATGTAGCAATTAAAACATACAACAAGTGATAACATGAAATAAATGAAGGCATGGAAGTAAATAGCTCAATCTCACATGCTTAATCCCATGAGGATGCATATACACTCGCCACCTCACATATACGCCGCTTCCCCACATAATTCACATAACAAACAGTTTAACAACTCCTAATTCCCTCAAGTCAAGGTTAGACACAACACTTACCTCTTTGAGCAACCAACCCAACAATCATCCACGACTCTTCCTTTCGAACAAGCCTCCAAACCAACCTAATCTAGCTAAATATAGTTCAAATAATTCAATATAAGCTTTAGAAATACTCACGAATTAAAAAGATTCAATCTTTAATGAATTTGGAAAAAGTCAACCCCAAGCTCGCTTGGTCAAACCCGACATTTGGACCAAAAATAGTTACACATTCACCCATGGACCTTATTATGTTATTTATTTCAAAATTCAACCTCAATTTGAGGTTTAAAAAGTCTCTAAATTCTACCCCAAATCCTTAATTTGTACCATAAAAATCATAGATTTGATGTTAAAAACACATGAAACATAATGGGTAAATTAAAGAAAGTGCATCAAGGATGATGATGGTAAAGTGTTGATGGACGAGGCACTTATTAGGAGAAGATGGCAGACATACTTCCATAAACTGTTAAATGAGGAGGGGGATAGATGAATTATGCTGGGAGAGTTGGAGCACTCCGAGAGTCGACGGGATTTTGGGTACTGTAGGCAGATTATAGTAAAGAAGGTGGAAGGAGCGATACGTAAGATGTGCAGGGGCAGAGCAGTGGGGCCAGACGAAATCCCGATAGAATTCTGGAAGAGCGTGGGGCGGGCAGGTTTGGAGTGGCTCACTATGCTATTTAATGTTATTTTTAAGGCAAAGAAGATGCCAAATAATGGAGGTGGAGTACAATGGTTCCTCTTTACAAGAACAAGGGTGATATCCAAAATTGCAATAATTATAGAGGTATCAAGTTATTGAGTCACACTATGAAGGTTTGGGAGAGAGTAGTGGAGGCCAGGGTGAGGAGGTGCATGTCTATTTCTGAGAATTAGTTTGGATTCATGCGGGGTGTTCGACTACGGAAGCGATTCATCTGGTAAGGATATTAGTGGAGTAGTATAGGGAAAGGAAGAATGATTTACATATGGTGTTTATTGACCTTGAGAAGGCATACGATAAAGTTTCGAGAGAGGTCCTGTGGATGTGTTTGGAGGTTAGCGGCGTTCTGGTAGCGTACATTAGGGTGATTAAGGATATGTATGATGATGCTAAGACTCAGGTGAGGACTGTGGATAGTGACTCAGACCATTTCCCTGTGGTGATAGGGTCGTACCAGGGATTGGCTCTTAGCCTATTTTTGTTTTCCTTGGCGATGGATGTACTGTCGTGTCACATCCAAGGGGAGGTGCCATGGTGCATGCTATTTCCTGATGATATAGTGTTGATAGACGAGACACATAGCGGAGTTAACACGAGGTTGGAGGTTTGGAGACGGACCTTGGAGTCTAAAGGTTTCAAACTAAGTAGAACCAAGACAGAATACTTGGAGTGCAAATTCAGTGAGACCCATGATGCAAACGTAGAGGTTAAGCTTGATGCTCAAGTTATCTCCAAGAGAGCGAGTTTTAAGTATCTCGAGTCTATTATCCAGGGTAACGGGGAGATTGACGAAGATGTCACACATCGCATTGGAGCGGGGTGGATAAAGTGGAGGCTCGCCTCCGGTGTTTTATATGATAAGAATGTGCCATTAAGACTTAAGGCTAAGTTTCATCGAGTGGTGGTTCGGCCCGCTATGCTATATGGGGCTAAGTATTAGCCAGTCAAGAACTCCCATGTGCAGAAGATGAGAGTAGCAGAGATGAGGATGTTGAGATGCATGTGTGGGTGTACCAGGCGAGATAGAATTAGGAATGAAGCTATCCAAGACAGAGTGGGATTAGCCTCCATGGAGGACAAGATGCAGGAGTCGCAGCTGAGATGGTTCGGACATGTTAGGAGAAGAAGCATCGATGCCCCTGTCAGGAGGTGTGAGAGGTTGGCCATAGAGAGTTTGAGAAGGGGCCGAGGTAGGCCTAAGAAGTACTGGGGAGAAGTGATTAGGCAGGACATGGCGCTGCTTCAGCTCACTGAGGACATGACACTTGATAGGAGGGTGTGGAGGTCGAGGACTAAGGTAGAAGGTTAGTAGGTAGTTTATAGTATTCACAGATAGGTTTAGTAGCATGAATTTCCCTTCATATTCTTTGCTTTTTATTACGGCATGTGGTTTTGTTCGCCTCGGGTATTGTATTCTGTGTTGCTATTATTGGATACTCTTTTCCTTCCTTGCTTCCCTCTTTTTCTTCTTGCCCTTCTTGAGCCGAGGGTCTATTGGAAACAGCCTCTCTACCTACATTAGGTAGGGGTAAGGTCTGCGTATAGACTACCCTCCCCAGACCCCATATTTTAGGATCAAACTGGGTTTGTTGTTGTTTGTTTGTTGGATTAGAGTTTCTTACAAATATTTTTGGGAAAAAGAAATTCCTGAAAAATCGCCTCTAGAGTGTTTAGGGTTGAGAGATAGTGTAAAATGAGTTAAATCTTATTTTTCTTCTATTTTACCTAGTTGCAGTTATCGCAATTTTGAATTCTTGTTCGCAATTGCGACCATTTGATGGCAAGCTACAATTACTACTTTTGGCTACTTTGCATCTATTATTCACTACAATATAATTTTGTTTGAGCTAAAATATTGAGAATTTATACTCATTATGTATTATTTTTTTTGTGTAGGAAGTGATTTCATGGTACGACGAGTTTTTTTGAGCTAGAATTAATAAAAGAGAACTTTAAAGTCTGAGTAAAAGTTTGAAAGTTAAGTCGGGATCAATTACAGAGATCGAGGACCCTGTACATATGTGAACAAAGTGAAGAAATTTCTCAAGGAAAATTAGATAGCCTATCATGTTGTGCAAGCAAGGTGCCACACGAGGTGGCTTCCAAAAGTCTCGTCATGTTAAGGAATGAATCCTCTAAAATTGTGGCATGCAAGTTGATGTGTCCATTCTAGGTGTGTAACGGACCCACAAATCGTTTTGAGCTCTAGCACATTGTTCGGTGGGTTGAGGCCATGGGCAGCTTCACTTCAGTTATTATGACTTATACACGTGGTCGAAATTGAATTTCGCGAAGTTCGGAGTTGATTTGAAAAGAAAATTTGCATTTTGAAAGCTTTAAGTTGGAGAATTTACTAAGATTGGATTTTAAAGTAAACGACCTTGGAATCGGGATTTGAAGGTTTCAACGGGTTGGTATGGTGAATTCGGACTTGGGCATATGTTTGTATCGAGTTTTGGATGACCCGGTAGCATTTCGGTATCTATTGTGGAAGTTAGCATTTTGGAAGTATTTCAAGAATTTGGGGTGGAGGTGTATTTTTATGTTATCGATATCCATTTGAGATTTCGATTCTGCGGATAGCTTCATATGTTGATTCTGGAATTGGGAGTGCATTAGGAAGTAGATTGCGAGGTCCGTAGGTCATTTTGGAGTCATTTGGAAAAAGTTAGAAATTTGAAGGTTTTTTAGAAGTTTGATCGGGAGTGAAATTTTTGATATCGGCGTCAAAATTTGATTCCAAAAATTAGAGTAGGTCCGTAATGTCTAATGTGAGTTGTGTGCAAAATTTGACGTCAATCAAACGTGATTTGATAGGTTTCGTCATCGAATGTAGAAGTTTGAAGTTCTAAAGTTCATAGAGCTTGAATTGAGTTGCGATCCATTATTTTGACGTTGTTTGATGTAATTTGAGGCCTCGAGCAAGTTCGTAATATTTTTGGGGACTGGTTGGTATGATTGGTTGAGGTCCTAAGGGCCTCGGGTTGATTTCGGATGGTTAACGAATTGGAATTTGACTTGAAGGATCTGCTGAAGTTGCTATCATAGTTGTTGCTTGTTTACTTATACTCGATCGTGATTGGAAGTCCGAGATCGCGTAGAGTTGTTTGGACTCAACTTGTGTTTTGCACCACGATCGTGAGTGGATGTACGCGATCATGGAGAAGAGATTTATGGACCACGGATTTTTGCCTTATGCGAACACGTTGTCTGGTTTGCAAATGCGTGGTTCTGAGAGGTAAAGATTCACGATCGTGTGTAGATGTTCGCGGTCGCGATTGAGGAATTTTTGGGCAGCAGTTGATTGGACTTTGCGATCGCGAAGAGAAAAGACCTAGGCAATGTTCTTTTAAAATTGAGGTTTCGGCTCATTTGCACTTCATTTCCTCCATGGGAGCCAGTATTGGAGCGATTTTGGAGCTCCATCTTTATCATCTATATGAAGGTAAGTTGTTCCCACTCATTATAAGTTAAATACATCGTCCGTATAAGGATTTAAATCATATATTTGAGTTCGTGAAGTTATGGGTAAATTTTATCTTCGAAAATTTTTAGAATTCAAGTGGGCCCGAAGGTGATTTTATTGATTTTTCGAACAGAATTGGAATTATTGTAAATAGAATTATAATGAGTATTAGAGTATATATTTAGGATTTGCTCATTTATAGACTAGTTTTGGAGCATTGGGCATCAAATTGAGTTGATTAAATGTCTTGGGAGCCGGTTATGGAACTTCAGAGCATGGTAAGTCTCCTTTCTAAGCTTGTAAGAGGGAACTAACCCCATATGTAAAATAATTCAATATGTGGTTCTATTTTTGGGGGCTAGTATGCACGAGGTGATGAGAATCCATGCGTAGCTACTATTATGCTTAAGCCCATGTAGTCTAGGACCCAAAAGCATGATTTACTTGCAATATTTGCAACCTTATTGTCAATTTAGAATGCTTAAATCATATCGAACTTGGTAAATAAACTTCTACAAAGGCTAAACATCATTTTCTTGACTGTTAAAAGAGAAATTTGCCATTTCCTTGGATAATTTCCCTTGATGAATTCTTGATAGACTGTTCGAATGTGTTTATCTTTTGTGGAACGGGTTGAACGCCTCGATAGATTAAATAGATGCATTTCTAGTTCGTATCATTCGACCCTTTGGCAGTGCACAGTTTAAATATTATGTTGGATCGGGTCGTACGACCTCGACATGATTTGCGATTGCTTGTATTGCTTCCCTTGAAATTTATAAATAGAGAGATTGCCTCCCCGGCCTGAGTTAAATTGATAAATGATGAAAAGGAATTTGGATATCCCCCATTAACAAAAGGATTATTTACTTGCTTCACTAATTTCTTGAGTTCACAGTCATTTTTAATAAAATCCACGAGTAATTATACTATTAAAACATTACTGTTGGACCACTAGTAAGTGTTTGAGTCAACCTCTCGTCACTACTTCTTCGAGATTAGACTAGATACTTACTGGTACATTTGACGTACATTTTGTTGTACAGGCATATACATTTAGTGGCCTTGTGGCGCAGCAGTGTGGTTGATATAGGGACTTAGGTTAGCTGTATTTTGTGTCTCGATCCGCAGCCAACAGAGTCTCCTTCAGAGTAGTTGTATTTTTATTTATGTCCAAATTATATTTCAGACATATGCTATATTTCTTTATTTTTCCTAGTTGATGCTCATGCACTTGTGACACCGGATTCTAGGATGATTATGGATTATTCATTATTGACATGTTTACAAATAATATTATTCATCCCGAAAGTTCATGTTTTTACTATTAAATTGAAGAAAAATCATGATTTTGAAAATACTAAAATGAGAACTAAATTAAGTATTTATGGTTGGCTTTCTTGACAGCTGTGTCCGGCGCCATCACGACCTTTGTTGGATTTTGGGTCGTGAAAACATTGTATTAGAGCACTAGGTTTACTTAGGTCTCACGAGTCATGAGCAAGTCTAGTAGAGTCTTGTGGATCGGTACAGAGACGTCTGTACTTATCTTCGAGAGGCTACAAGGTTGTTAGGAGCACGTCCCTCCTTGATTCATCATCGTGCGATTTGAGTCCTTTGAGGCTTATGCCTTATTTCTTCCTATTCAATTTTATGCGACGTGAAGCTCTTGCTATCAATCGAGAATTGAGGAATTGTAATGGTACTATAGATACGGTGCGGGATATTTATCCCTGCATAGTTGATTGGGCTATTGTCGTTGCCTTGCAAAAGGATATTCTGTCATTTCAGCTCAGTAGTTTTACTTCTGAGAGCTTTGAGGCTATGCACAAGTTGCTATAATGCTCAGGAGTTGTTGTCGCACAATATTGATTTGATGGTAGGATGCTTGCCTATGTGTTAGGGCAGTGAATGACTTGAAAGTTTACTCGGTGCATGGTTTCTAGATTCAGCATCTTATTTTCGGCAGAGGAAGATAATTGGACTATGAATTTTCAGGTTTGAGTTCAAGGAGTAATGAGACTTGGTATTTTCGAGTGTGGTGGTGTGATGTGGTGTCATCACTTTTGGTTGAATGTGTTAGGTTTGCCGGTGTTACGGTCTTCATAGATTGCCTTCAGGACAAAGTAGTATGAGATGGTGCCAGGGAAAACGGTCGTCAAAGATAGCGGAGTGCAGCAATTTCGGAATTGAATGGGTATTTCTAATGATGATGGCTCAAGAAAGATGATCTTCAGAAAATTTTGAAGTTAGTAGCGATCTATTGGTTCAAATGCTACAGAGATGGATTTTGACTTAAGGCAATAACTGGGCAGCGAAGAATAAGGAAGTGCGTGCGGGAGGTGTCTTGCGGTGGTTAAGCATTTAGAAGGCCAAGATTAAGAAACAAGAGTCGAATGGTTGCTTAAAGGAGTGAGTTTGGCCAAAGTGGCAGAGTAGCATATGGGTTCTGTAGTAGGATGACTATGTGTTTGGGAAAAGTTTAGAGTGATTTGGCATTTATGGTGGATAGTGACTAGGTCTACAGACTTAATTTGGAATATTGGCTATCATACAACGGGAGATGGGATACGACCGAAAGGAGTTTCTTGATATGAAGAAGGATACAACATGACTTTGGATGGAATATATTGTCGCACCTTTAGTTGATGTTCGTGAGAAGTGAACAGACTTGTACAGCTGGTGAATGAGCACATGCTCAGGTTGGGTTGCTGATTTTGTAGTAATTTTACCCAGTGCAATGACATTGGAAAGTGTCTACATGTAATCTCTACATATGTGTTATCTCCTCTAAGCAGGTTAGAGGTCGCGCGGTGTTGGCGAAGCTTCTGCAAAGAATCCTACTGGCTATCCAGTAAGAGATCAAATATGTGAATGTGGTTAGTGATTCAGAGTGTTCATGAAAGGTCAAATAGAAGGATTTCGAGGAATTTAGGAGAGTTGGTTGTGCAAGATCAGTTCAACGATGAAGAAAGAATCTTGGTGGGTTCCAAAGTTATGTAATAGTAGCCTCAACCTAAGTGGGAGAGTGCCATCGCTTACAGTTGGATTGCATGGTTGTCTATTTTTGAGATTTCTGGTTCTCGGCATATTGGTAGGGTATTATGACAAAGGAAGAGGGTCACTAGAGGTGATTTGAGCAAAGAATTTGAGGAATGCATGATATAATTAGACGCATCACATATGTTCAGGCTTGGGGAAGGTGGAGGATTTTTGCTTCATGTAGATGTGAGTTACAAGAAAAGTGATTAGGTCGGGTGCTTCGTTGAGAGGGTGTTCATGTGCTAGTAGAGCCTTAGAGTTGATTATATTCGTGACCAGACTCTTAACAATGGTCCTAGAGAATTCAAAGGGTAAAATGTGGTTCCTAAGGATTTCAAGCCCGCGGTATGGTTAAGAATCGAGCTTTTGCAACGGATTATGAAAAGAGGCTTGGGACGTCCTATGATATCTTCAGCTTGTAGTGTAGCATTTGGAGGAATGAGAGAAAATGACTTTGGATTCGTAGAGAAATTATCAGAATGGGTATATCAGTTGAGTATGCGAACATGCGCACAAGGAGGTTTTGAGATGCTTCGTGGGATTTGAGACACCATGGTCTCGTGATATAAGGCCACTCAGGATGAGTGCAGATTGAGTTCATTTGTGTGAATGGAGTTATTATTATTTCTAAGACAAGTTAAGGATAAGTTAGAAGAAATCAGATCGGCTAGCTATGGTTGAATTGGCATAATGGTGGCAGTTATCGGTTCCTTCGGAGTGATTAAATTATGCATATGGTTTGTGATTATACATGCTAGGCTGACGGCCGCCGCAATAGGTTTATTTAGAAGTATTCGAGTGTTATAACATGTCATGTGTAGATGGATTCTGGATGGGTTATGGTGGTTTAAACCATTACTTGAGGATTTGTGGGTTCTACGGTTATGAGAATTCAGTCATGTGTTGTAATGATTCTCCTGAAATGAGTAAAGTGAAAGGTTTCTACAAAATAAGTGTGTATCCTATTAGTAGTTTAGGAGTTATGACAAAATTCTTGGGTTCTCGCGTATTGGTAAGATAGGTGCGGTGAGCGGCATGAAATTTGAAAGTTAAGGATTAAGGTTGCAGTTTGGTATTGACAAGGATGTCACGAGCTCGGATGAGCATGAAAGGATTTAGATGCTTAAAGTAAGCTGGTATTGTTCTCTGTGTCACCTAAGGTCGATTATCATGTGTAAGAGGCCTTGCGTATTGATTAGTAGATTCTTGACTTGCTTGACAACATTGTATGGCCGGTGGTAAGGATGTGCAGGATTGTTACTTGGTGCGAAAGGTCGTAGGAGAGTATCTTGCGGGAAGATTGTATAAGTGTGGCATTGTTCGTCCTCGAACGTACCCAGAGTTGTTCCAAAAGCCAACCAATCGCTGAATAACCTTACCGTGCACATACCTGAAGGTGATCCCACATCACCATATCTCATATAGGTCCGATAACCCAATGTAACTGAAATTTCGTAATCCAACCTAGACCATAAACCTTTGAACCACATTTCCACTTCTGAAATCATCTATAAGATCAGGATCTCACATCTATATTCTAGATAAGCCCGAATAACTCATACCTACAACCTCAGGTGCAATTACATGGCATACCACATAACTCAAACACTTGTGGCGATAACCTCTAATTACAGCAGTTGCTCAGAATAATTAAATATCAATAATAAACCTCTTATCAGATAAAGCCTCATTTCAACACTTCCGTATACTTCCAATGATAAATGAAACACGTAAAAAGTCATAACCATTCCTCAGATCAACCATTCATGAAGCCACTTCTCCTTTGGCAAGGACCATAGCAAATTTCTGAGTCGAACATCGATATTATCCTTCTAACATGCTGAAACTGAATCCGTTTGTATTCATTCTAGATCCCAACGATCTCATCTAATCCAACACAACTACTCTGGTGACATGACACGTCAATACAATCTAAATCCACAACTCGTGCAACCCACACACCAATAAGCAATAATCCGAACGTACTCAAATTATTAAAAAAATGACTCAAATGAGAGAGTTGTACCGCAAGCTCACCAGTACCACCAAACACAATGCTGAGAACCCATCATACATCGTAGAAATAGAACACACGAATCTAACCTGAAGGATCATACCTCCACATAACTTCGCTGCAATGTGCGATCCTATCCAACACTGGTCCACATAAAACACCTCAAGTCACTATGCTCAAAATCGACAACCACGTGCAATTTGGTGTTTAGAACCAAAACAAATCATCATAACCACGGCGAACCAATTGACATAATATTACACAAACCCGAAAAGACATAACTGATACGCCATCCGCCGAGCAATACCCAGTACTTTCCCTGTTCGACTCCCACTATGAAACCCTAATGGATCTGCACCATACGTGCCTATAACCAACAAATCATAGAGCCTCGCAACACATAAAAGTAACTCATAGATCACCTCAGAACACTAATAGCTCAATAACAACTGAATCAACACATCCCTCACCAATAGCATCTCGAAGTCAACAAAGTCGTCTCGATGCAGAACACACATCCATATAGGTCTACCAATGAACCTCTTACTAAGGAGTTCCTAAAGCTTCTCCTTCAACTCCTCTAATTTTGACAGTGCCATACGATACGGTTCCCAGCACCAAATTAATACTGAAATTAAGTACCCTGTCCGGCAACATGCCTCGCAGCAGAAAACACATCCGGAAAAGTCCCTCATCACTAGAACTGAATCGATGGTAGGAGTCTTTGCGCTGACATCCATCACGAAGGCCAAATAAGAAGGACAACCCTTCCTATCCATCCGCTCGGTCTTCAAAAATGACACCACCCTACTAGGAACATAATCCGACGAACCTCGCCACTCCATCTGTGGCACTCCCGGCATAGCCAACATTGTCACCTTAGTGCAATAGTACAGAATAACACGACGCAAAGACAACCAATCTATACCTAATATCACCTTCAAAACCTAACATACCAGCAACAAAGATCCACTCGGGTCTTCAAACCCCGATAGTTGCCACACAAGGCAGATACACGTGACCCACTATCAGAACATAACCTGTTTATGAGAACTGCTGGTTTCCAAATCCATATAGCACACGAATCACCATACCCGATCCCAATTCCGCCGTCCGAATACACAACACAACCCTAACACCCAATCACCCCGCGAGAAATACTCCTATAATTCTTCTGTGACACCAAGAAAACTCGAATATCAGTGGTCGATCCAATAAGAGAGTGCTGCAATACTAATGAAGTATCATAACCTCAATCGCATTGCCCTTTTCTGAAACTTATACCCTCATCAAGCCACCCCAATTAATAATAACATTTCTCTAATTATCTTAAATTGCCCGTGTTGTCTAAGAATTTTATGACCTTCCTTTCATAACTGAACTATAACCTTACACACGCAAATCTTAATCCTCCACAACATACAGCATATACCATACCATCCTAGGATAAACATGAGAACTTCAAATCCCTTCTAAGCCACAAGCAGTTACGTACTCAACTAGCTAAGAACTTTCCATTGATCTCATCTAGAAGAAAATCAATACACATCCCTTGCTCCTCACACTCGTAGAAAATACGCATATCTAATCATGGTAGAAACCATCAAGAACTCTCTAAATTCCACTTGCACAAAACTAAACCGTCTGGACTGAATCCTTATAACTCAACCAAGCTACGTAGGTCACTAAAACCCAAGAAAATTCTGTGAAATACCTGTAGAAACTCATTACCTCATACGTATCAAAAGAACTAATCATATCTTTACCATGCCGACTCGGCCTACTACCAAGCTTTCCCATCTATCCAAGTTCCATCTGATTTACCTTCATCTTGCTATAACACCACAGTTCCTCAACCCAGACTCACCACACGGGACCCAAGCATAAAACCACACTGTCTAAGGCTTATAAACCGCTGAATGCTCTCTTAAATATTTCCACAAGTACCACATTCAAAATACCTACCCTGGAGGGTTTTCCTGTGATCCCAAAGTCATTTCCTTCACCTTCCTGATACTGGTATATATAATCCTATGACGATATAGAAATACCACGAGTCTTGACACCCTCCAATGAAAAACTCAATTTCTAGCCAAATATACAACTTGAAAACCTCCAATTACTACATGTAAAATCTTGAACTCATTAGAACCATTCTCGAGAGTTATCCACTCTACTCAAACCTCAATTATACTAATCAAATGAACGGAACAACTTGTGCCTCATTAGCACCCTGACACTGCAGAATGTAACCTCACCTACAACCAAGCAACTTCTTGCTCTATGCACCGCACATCCTTTACCAATAACCACTCAAGACATTTCGTGATTCTCATACACCTATGAAGCATAATATAACCTTTGTCAAAAACTTTCTTACCTCGAGCCATCCTCGGTCTCAATCTCTGTAGGCCATAACTGAATCATTCGTACGCCTCAACTGGAATCCAACATAGCATATAACCGTGCAGTCAACTAATCAATAACAGACTCCCCCACTTGGCTCGAAGCCACAGATTAAAACACACACAATACTCATAATGCATATACCTTATTACTGCATAATACCATACTGATATTAAACTTAATCCTTCCCAACTCGTGAAACACAGACCATCTAGTACTTTAAATCTTCTACAAATCTCGCATTGACTCTCACAACAGTTAAGCTCACTATCTTAATCGACCCAAATTTAAATTGCAACACATATATTTCACTTATAAATGAGATCTTCTAACAGACAACATATGGATAGCACAACTCCAAAACACCCGCAGGAGATAACCTACCAACTTCGCCTCAAACTAACATCTCTTTACATACTTCCACTAGCATAAACATTCCGCGGTCACTTAATCTTCTCGAGTCTGAACTCATTTCACAACATGAAATTTACTTCACTCTCCAACTAGAAACGATAAAAAGATTCTTCACACTCCCATATCTTGGGGCTATATATCAACCAAGATGGAAATCAAGCACCAAATAGTCCTTTCTGTCCTTAGGTAGACCCTTCTCGTCTCATTCAATTCATATGAACAAATCTCGCAGCCACATCACACCCGTCACATAGCTATCCAGTCATCACTCCTACTAATAAAGGCACTATCGGACATATAGATCCAAAAGTACATGCTCACACGATCAACGCCTCAGAGCTCAAGCTATAGGCAAAATCCGGCCTCAAGTCCTCCAGACTGGCCCAACATCAACACACAGAGGTCACATCTTACCCCTCGATCAGGGAATCACAAGCCTCGAATGCACAATTGATATTGAGCGCTCATGTGCGCATACGAACACGTGGAAGGAATTCAAAGAGTTACATTCAAGCTGAATCAAGGACGCACGATAAGAATTCAAGAATATGAAGTTTTTCCTAAAGTTTCTACAACCTCTTGAGGATAAATACATATGTCTCCGTACCGATTCACGAGAATCTACAAAACCTGCTCATGACTCGTGAGACCTATGTAACCTAGGCTCTAATACCAACTTGTCACAACCCTAAACCCGGAACCTGTCGTAATGGCGTCTCTCGTGAAGACAAGGCCAGCCGACACAACACCCAATTCATTTTTAAACAATTAAAATAGTATAATTAAGTCATTAACATGATAAAACCTCAATAGAAACAGTGGAATAAAATAATATACAGAAAAACCAACACACCCCTACATCGGGGTGCCACCAGTCATGAGCAACTATCATAAGTCTACAAGCCTGGAAAGAGTTTACACAAGCTATTACATAACTAGGACACGGGAAATAACATAGGAGGGAGAACACTGGGCTGCAAGCGCCAAATAGCTACCTAGTGAACTCCGAGTACCCTGCTGAGCAATCAAACCTTACTGGCAGGATCTAAAATGCCCGAATCTGCACGCAAGGTGCAAGGAGTAAAGTAAGTACTCCAACTCAATGAGTAATAATAATAAATGAAGACTGAGCGATATGAAATTACGTAAAAATACAACATGCTATAAGGAACTAGTGTAAAACCATTTAAAAAGGCAAAGGGACAGTAAAATCCTATAAAAAGACCTTAGTTCGGACTAAGCTTCGCTAAACACATTTCTAATAGTTAAACAAGTAAATGACAGGCAAATAGAAGAGATAACACATAAAAATTTCCCCTCGGACACAATACCAACAGAACTAGCCCCTCGGGCAACGACATGGAACAATACCAGCCCCGCGGGCTATATCTCATATCACAATGGGTACCCGCACCCACTGGGGGTGTGTAGACTCCTAGAGGGGCCCCTTATGGCCCAAGCGCAATATCAAACCATCCCGTGGCATAATCACATAGGCTCTCGGACTCATATCAACAAGCCACCTCGTGGCGTTCAATCTCAGGCCCTCAGCCTCATAATCATAAATTAATGTATCCTCACAACACAGGCCTTTGGCCTTACTTAGTCAAAATCTCATAAGACACTCGGACAACAGTAAAACATAGTGTTCAGCACAAATTATCATTTAAAATATCATTTAATGTATTAAAACAAAGTAAACATGGCTGAGTTATGAAAACAGTAGAATATAACATGACTAAGTACAAGTATAAAGTCAAAATAGTGAGAAAATATTAGTAAAAATCCCTTAAGGGTCCAAATAGTCGGCACGAGTCCCAAATATGGCATTTAGCCCAAAACATGATGATGACAAATAGTTTTCAATCAAATACATGGTAAAACAGTCATTCGAGAAGGACTAAGTCACAATCCCCAATGATGCACGACCCCACGCTCGTCATCTAGTGTGTGCATCACCTCAATATAGCACAGCGATGTGTAATTCGGGGTCTCATACCCTCAGGAAGATATTTACAATCATTACTCACCTTGATCCGGTCCAAACTCTAGCTTGCAATGCCTTTGCCCTCTCGAATCGACCTCTGAATGCTCCAAATCTAACCAAAATCAGCATATAATTATTAAAATATGCTAAGGGAACCAAGCCCACTCGAAAATATCCAATTTGCATCAAAAATTCCAAAATTGCTCAAACCCTTCCCCCTAGGCCCACATCTCGAAATCCAATAAAAATCACATCAATATCTTCATCCTCCCACGAGTCTATACATACCAAGAACATCAAAATCGGACCCCAAATGGCCCCTCAAGTCCCCAATTCAACTCTCCAAATTTTTCTTCAAATTTTCATTCCAATTTTCCAAATTAAATGATAAAAATTAAGACAAAATCATGGTATTTAACAAAATTTGGGTGGAGAACACTTACCCCAATCACTCATCTAAAAATTCCCTCCAAAATCGTTTTCTCCCGAGCTCCATAGCTCTAAAAATGCAAAAATAACCAAAATCCTCGAAATGGAGTACTTATAAAGCTGCCCACGCTTCCTCTTATGCGAACGCGAGACAACCATCGTGTTCGCGAAGAAGAAAAATATCGGCTCCCAAAATGCTCGACGCGTTCACGACACAAGCCACGCGAACGCGATACCTACTGGGGACAAAACTACGAGAACGCGACATCGACAGCGCGAACGCGAAGAATCACAGAATCACAACATGGTGAATGTGACACACTAAGTGCAAACGCGAAGACAAAATTCTCCACGTCAGAGAACACCCTTCGCTAACGTGCGTCCCTGACCGCGAACGCGAAGAACAAATCGGCTGCAAGAAAAAACAGCAAAAACTGCCAAGACCAAAGTCCAAAATTGATTCGTTTAACCATCTGAAACTCACCCGAGGCCCTCGAAACCTCAATCAAACATGCCAATATATCCCATAACCTCATTCAAACTTTTCCCAACCTTAGTAACGCTCAAAACACTAAAATCACATCGGATTCAAGCCTATGAATTCCAAGAACTTCCAAATTCCGCTTTCGATCAGAAAGTCTACTAAATCTCATCCGAAAGACCTGAAATTTTGCACACACGTCACAAATGACACAACGGACCTACTCCAACTTCCAAAATTCCATTCCGACTCCTATATCAAAATCTCACCTATCAATCGAAAAATGCCAAAATCTCAATTGCACCAATTCACACCTAAACCTTTCACGGTCCTCCAAAATACATTTCCATCATGCTCCTAAGTCCCAAACCACCTAACGGAGCTAACTAAATCATAAAAATTCCAATCCTAGGTCATCTACTAACAAGTTAAATCTTGGTCAAAATTTTCAAATTTTTTAAATTTTAAGCTTCAAAGTGAGAACTGTTCTTCCAAATTCATTTAATTACCCTGAAAACCAAAACCGACAATTTGCATAAGTCATAATATATCACACGGGGCTAGTCATGCCCAAGAACTGGCGAGCGAAGTACCAAAGCTCAAAACGACCGGTCGGGTCATTACATGGAAATAATTTTTGGTGCTAATTCGGGAATTAATTATCTTTTTCTTTTCTTTTTATTTTCTTATTAGTTAACTTGTCTTCATGAATTTCTTTTATCACCTGACAAGCGCCAGGGAGAAAGCTTGAAGAATTATTCTTGATATTGAACTCTAGTTATTGTTGAAGATAGTGTACAACCAGCCAATGAAAATAGTTGCAAAGTTAGCAGTTGAGCACTATCACAAGTCTGCTATTTATTTTAAATGTATAGGAAATAATTTATAGGTTGACTGTTAAGAAAGTAAGTATTCCTCCTATGGCTCATCTTTTGAAAAGTTTAACTTTGTTTCTAGTCTGTACATATATGACGTTTCATATGGGCAGAATTTTAACTCTGGTTGAGATGACTACCCTTACTATTTCTGGAATGAAAGTTAATTCATACAACCACCTCTAGAGAAGAATGGTAGTTTAGAAGAGCTTATGTATTAGTTTATGATTAGTGTTGAAGAGAGACTTATACAAAATGATGAATCCATTAAGAACCTAACAATGCAAGTGAGTCAAATAGTAAGTATACTTTCAAAACGCTCATTGCATTATAATGATGAATAGATGGAGGAGATACCCTGTGAGAATTAGCCTACCCAAGAGGATGAGCATCTACAGAAAGAACTTATTACTCTGCAAGAAGACTTTGATTCAGTTAAGGTGATCGAGATGAAGCTTTGGTTGATTGTGAAGCAATAAAAGAAGAGTTCAAACCCTCATCTACATTTTCACATTTACAATCTTTAGTAGAAGAGAAAGAAAAACGAATGATCTTGGATATATGAGAGGAATATTCACATTACCTTTCTTCTTGATTTATTATTCTATCATTGATCATGCAGATTTTATTTTAGGGAACTTATAGAAAGATACATGGATTTATCCTGTGAAAGAATGCAGGAACAAGCTTAGGATAATTCTGCAAAAGTAATTTACCGCTCAAATATAGGCCAAGAAATAAAGAAAAGAGCGGGTCTTGTAGAGATATGCTCAAAGGACTTTGGCCTAATGAGTTCTATAAAGAATCCCAAAGACCTAAAACAAAGAGTAATTCAGAATTAGGCGTTGAGTTCATAACTTCTCAAAAAAGGAAAAATTTTAGGGGAGTTTCATTTATCTCTTGTTTTTTTACTTGTGTGGCATGAGGACATGCCATAATTTAAAATGTAGGTGGGTGGGTGGGT
>MU736106.1:0-37045 GCA_026770625.1 Nicotiana glauca
AAACCTCGAGAGAGTAATTACCCTACTTGAACCTTAAAGTTGCTTGGGCAAATTAGCCTACCCAATTAGTCTCGATAGAGTCAATTGGGCAAAATCACTCTCTCTACCGCGAGGTGTGAGAGTGAGTGCTAAAGTACAACGGTTATCCATATTCCCTTTAATTATCATCCTTGCATTATAATTCTATACCCGTTAATTAGTCACCTAGGCGAATGCTATGACCCTAGTGCCTTTCTCTTATTGTATACAACTAACATCATTACTTAGCATAATTTAGTTTACAATTGTAGTTGATAAACAAAAGAAAAAAAACAAAAATGATAGAAGCAAAATTAGGAGCCAAAGCACTTTTCTAGACTTCACAAATACTCGACTCCCATAACTAGCTCCTTGAGGAAATTGACCCCGACACCACTATCGGGTAAAAGTAGTTAGCGCCCACTCAATCCCAAGGGTTGAGTCTGCACCGATCAGATACACCCAAATACGATGCAAAATAAGATGACACATATGAATAAGTGGAGCATTGATCAAAGAAAACTGATACATATCTATGATAGATCAGAACAATACCTGTAATGACAAAGTCGGATACAATTGCCTCTGTTCTAGAAGGAAGAGCATAATATCGGGCATGTCCACCCTCTCTATAGCATACAAAAATATGGGAATCAGGCAGAATTTATAGGGGTACACGCCAAAAAATGAGGAACAGTCATGGAGGGGCAGTGACTATGATTCCTTAGGTTGTATTTGATGTCTCAAAATTTTTTTTATGTGATTCGAGTCCGAGGGTCCTAGTCCACGGTGGAACGCATGGTCTATAGAACACAAAAATATGGGAATGGGGCAGAATTTTAGTTTTATGGCCATAAAACGGCGAAAATGAGAAATAGTCATAAAGGTGTGGTGACAATGGTTCCTTAGGTCGTATATGATGTCCTAAAACTTTTTAGGCGATCTGGGTTCGAGGGCCTAGTCCCATGGCAGAATGCGTGGGTTATAACACGCAAAAATATGGGAATCGGGGCGAATTCTAGTTTTATGCTCGTAAAACGCCACAAAACAAGGAACGATCATGGCAAGGCGGTGATATGGTTCTTTAGGTCATATTTGATATCCCCAAAAATTTTTAGGCAATCATAATCCAGGGGCCCTGGTCCACGACGGAAGGCATGGGTTATAACACACGAAAATATGGGAATCAGACGAGATTTAATTTTACGATCATAAAATGCCAAAATATGAGAAAATATCATAGAGGGGTAGTTATTATTGTTCCTTAGGTCATATATGATGTCATGGACTTTTTTAGGCGATCTGGGCCGGGGGGCTCGGGCCCACGATGGAAGGCATGGGCAATAGCACTCGAAAATATAGGAATCGGGCGAAATTCCACTTTTATGGCCGTAAAATGCCAAAAATCAAGGAACGGGCATGGAAGGGCGATGGATATGGTTCCTTAGGTCGTATTTAATGTCCGAAATTTTTTTTATGCGATCTGGGTCTGAGAGTCGGGGCCCACAACGAAAGGCGTGGGCTATACACACGAAAATACGGGAATCAGGCGAAATTCCAGTTTTATGGCCGTAAAACGCCAAAAAATGAGGAACAGTCATAGTGGGCAGTAACTATGGTTCCTTAGGTAGTATTTGATGTTCCAAAAAGTTTTTACGTGATCCGGGCTGAGGGCCCCAGGCCCACGGCGGAAGGCGTGGGTTATACCATACGAAAATATGGGAATCAGGAGGAATTCCAATTGTATGGTCGTAAAATGCCAAAACACGAGGAACGGTCATGGCAGGGCAGTGACTATAGTTTCTTAGGTCACAGATGATGTCCCGAAATTTTTTTAGGCAATCTGGATAGCACACGAAAATATGGGAAGCAGGCAAAATTCTAGTTTTATGGTCGTAAAATGCCAAAAAATGAGGAAATATTATGGTGTGGTAGTAACTATGGTTCCTAAGGTTGTATTTGATGTCCTGAAGATTTTTTAGGCAATTAGGGTCCGGGGGCCCTGGCCCACGGCGGAAGTCGTGGGTTATAGCACACGAAAATATGAGAATCGAGAGGAATTCCAGTTTTATAGTCGTAAAATGCCAAAAAAGAGGAACAGTCATGGCGGGGTAGTGACTATGATTCCTTAGGTCGTAAATGATGTTTTGAAATATTTTAAGGGGATTTGGGTATAGGGGCATGGTCCCACAGCGGAAGGTGTGGGCTACAGCGCACAAAAATATGGGAATCGGGTCGAATTTAAGTTTTATGGCTGTAAAATGCCAAAAAATGAGGAAAAATCATGGCGGGGCAGTGAATAAGGTTCTTTAGGTTGTATGTAATGTCCTTAAAAATTTTTAGGCTATATGGGTCCTGGGTCTCGGGCCCACGACAATATGGGTATCAACCGAAATTCCAGTGTTTATGGCTGTAAAATGCCAAGAAACGAGGAATGGTTATGGTGGGGCAGTGACTACGGTTTATTAGGTCGTATTTGATGCTCCAAATGTTTTTTAGCCAATCCAGGTTCGGGGCCCCGGGGCCACGACGGAAGGCGTGGGCTAAAGCACTAAAAAATATTGAAATCGGGTGAAATTTTAATTTTATGGCCGTAATACGCCAAAACATAAGGAGCGGTCATGGTGGGGATTGTGAAAATGGTTCCTTAGGTCGTATTTTATGTCCCGAAAATTTTTTAGGCAATCCGAGTCTGAGAGATGGGGCCCATGGTAGAAGGCGTGGGCTATATACCCAAAAATATAGGAATCGGGCGGAATTCCAGTTTTTATGATCGTAATACGCCAAAACACAAGGAACGGTCATAACGGAGTGGTGACTATAGTTCATTAGGTTGTATTTGATGTCCCAAATTTTTTTTTAGGCGATCCAGGTCCAGGGACCCGGGCCCACGGCGGAAGGCGTGGTTTATAGTGTACGAAAATATGGGAATTGTGCCGAATTCAAGTTTTATGGCCATAAAATGCCAATAAACGATGAATGGTCATGATGGGGCAGTAACTATGGTTCCTTAGGTTGTATTTGATGTTCCGGATAATTTTTAGACTATCTGGATTCGGATGCCCAGGCCCACGGTGGAAGGCATGGGTTATAGCACATGAAAATATAGGAATCGGGCGGAATTCCAGTTTTATTGCCGTAAAATGCCAAAAAATGAGGAACGGTCATAGTGGGACAGTAACTATGGTTACTTAGGTATTATTTTACGTTCCAAAAAGTTTTTAGGCGATCCGGTTAGGGGGACCTAGGCCTACGGCAGAAGGCGTGGGTTATACCACACGAAAATATGAGAATCAGGAGGAATTCAAATTGTATGGCCGTAAAATGCCAAAAAACGAGGAACGGTCATGGCGAGGCAGTGACTATGGAATCATATATGATGTCCCAGAAATTTTTTATGTGATCTGGATACAGGGGCCTAGTCCCACAGCAGAAGGCATGACCTATAGCATACGAAAATACGGGAATCAGGCTGAATTCTAGTTTATATCTGCAAAATGCCTAAAAATAAGTAACGGTCATGGCGGGGTAGTGACTATGGTTCCTTAGGCCGTATATAATGTCCTAAAACTTTTTTTAGTCTATCCAGGTCCGGCGTCCCGAGGCCACGGCATAAGGCACAGGCTATAGCCCACGAAAATATAGGAATCAGGCAAAATTTCGGTGTTTATTGCTGTAAAATGCCAAGAAACAAGGAACGGTCATGGGGAGATGGTGACTATGGTTGCTTAGGTCATATCTAATGTACCAAAATTTTTTTAACCAATCCGGGTCCGGCAGCCTGGGGCACGACGGAAGGCGTGGGCTATAGTATTCAAAAATATGGGAATCGAGTAGGTTTTATGGCCATAAAACGCCAAAAATGAGGAGCTTGTATATGGTGGAAATCGACGACTCGATTTCACAGGCTTTAAGGCATCTCGAGGGCTTTCGGTGATCGACTCCGAGAATTCTCAATGATCGACTTTGAGATAGTATAATTAATGACTGGCCCCGAGATATTGTGAATTATCGGTCTCGGCGGATCAAGGTGGAGTTCCCAAGGCACGTGCATATGGCAGGTCAAGTCTAGTGGACTAGCCCAAAATGCGAATTAAGGCACTAAACGATTGTACCAGCCCCATATCTTTGTAATTAATGTGTTTGTACTATGTTGGATTTCCCCCTCTTATATAAAGGGGATCCTTGTCATTTTGTAAACATCTATTGCTCCATACTAAATATACAAGAACATTCTCTCTGCTCCCTAACATATTCTCTTGATTTTGTTACTTCATTTATTGCTCGTATTTATCGTGTTCTACTAAAAGTTCATCATTTATTGCTTATTATTGGCCTTAAAGAGCCATATTTGATTTATTTATAACTGTTAGTCTCCATCGACCACCTTCGATAGCTCTCGGTCGAGCTTCAGACTCGACCCCGAGGCCCTCGAATAGGCAAGCTCGAGGCCCCGATTGATAGAGATCCGATTAGATCAACATCTCGTTTTTAAGCTCTTATCTTGTTTCTAAGTCTTTCACGTAGCATCAATTGCCTAACAAGTAGCATAAAAATAGATCAGGTATTTTTAGAACTACTAAATCAAATGTAATTGTTATTACCATTTTCACGGTAAACAGTTTGGCGCCCACCATGGGGCTAAAAATAATAGTGATCATTTTCTTCCGGGTTTAACTACATAACGCAAGTTATTTTTCACGTTTTTTCATGCCCAAGATCTTTGATTTCAGGTCAAAATGTCCGACTTAGTAAATAACAATCTTGAGAACCACGGAGAAAATGGTGTAGATGTTCCAGGTGCTGGTGTACCACCGCAAAACCATGAGAACGCACCAGAACCGATTTCCGTGGACGCGGTCTCATGCAATGCTCAACACGTCGATGTAAGCTCCCACACTAACATGAGCGTGCACTAGGGAGACCAACAAGAAGCTCAGGTTATTTTTGAAATGTTGCAGGCACAAAAACTAGCGATTGCTCAGCTTCAAAGTCACTAGAAAACTCCCAACACGGTAGCGCCGGGGACAACTCCCCCGGCCGAGCAGATACCAGAGAGATCAAGCAACAACGGATCGACAACCGAACCCGCCATCGTAAAGATGCTTGAGGACCTTACAAAGAGGATCGACTCGGGCGAGAATAAGATAGAAGCCAACGACAAAAAGGTCAATACCTACAACTCCAGGGTCGACCAAATTTCGGGCGCACCCCCCTCCTGAAAAGTGTGGATTCGAAGAAGTTCATACAAAGGCCATTCCTAGAGGAAGCGACTCCAAAAACCATTCCAAAGAAGTTTAGAATGCCAGACCTTCCAAAATACCAATGAGCACACTACTGCTTACACTTGCACAGTGAAGGGCAACGACCTAAAGGATGACCGGATAGAGTCCGTCTTACTAAAGAAGTTCGGTGAAACACTCTTAAAGGGGGCCATGATGTGGTATCAAAACCTAGCTCCTAACTCCATAGACTCATTTTCCATGCTGACAGATTCTTTCATAAAGGCACATGCCGGTGCCATAAAATTAGCGACAAGGAAGTTTGACGTCTTCAAGATCAAGCAGAGGGAGAATGAGATGCTGCGAGAATTCGTATCTCTCTTTCAAATGGAATGAATGGAGCTACCACCAGTCTCCGATGACTGGGCAGTACAGGCCTTCACTCAAGGTCTGAGTGAGTGAAGCTCGGTGGATTTGAAGTAGCTAAAATAGAACCTGGTCGAGTATCCCGCTGTAACCTGGTCGGACATCCACAACCGATACCAGCCAAAGATCAAGGTCGAGGACGACCAACTAGGAGCCCCCTCGGGCTCAGTATACCTAAGAAAGCTTCTCGTAAATGAGCCAAAGCCAAACAAAGAAGGGTACCAGCCATACACTGAAGATAGGAGAAATACCCCAAAGCGTAACATACCCCCAATGACCGAAGAATAGATCGAGTCTAGAATCCTCGGGGACTCGTCAGCAGAGCTGGGTTCGATAAGTACACGGAGCCGACGGAGGCACCTCGCCTGTCAGAATACAACTTCAATGCTGATGTATTAGACATCGTGTTCGCCACCAATAAAATCAGAGACACCAGGTTCCCAAGGCTTGTACAATCAGATCCTTTACAAAGGAACCATAACTTAGTGTGTTAATTTCTCAAAACACACGGTCAAAAGACCAAAGATCGCCAAAACTCTGGAAGAGGTAGCCCGACTACTCAGTAAAGGTCACTTTTGGGAATTCCTCAACGACTGGGCCAAAAATTAGTTTTGGGAAAGAGAGGCAACCAAAAAGAACGAAGCAAATGAGCCACAACATGTCACCCATACAATCTTTTAAGGTGTCGGTGCCCTGCAGGAACCCGCAGTCAGGAGAATGAAAACATCCCCCGCTAGGAAGAAGCAAACTCGAGGCTCTATCTCAGCCCCACAATAATGCACTGATAACTTCTTTTATTGTGGATACATTTCAAATTAAATTTGTGCTTTGTGGGTCCACGTAGCTCGGCCAATATTATCATGTCGAAGGCAACAAAGCAGCTTGGACTGCTTGACCAAATTATGCCCGCCCCTTGAACCCTCAACGAATTCAACACGGCGTTCACAAGGCATATTCTCGGCTATTTCTGAATGAACAAATAAAGGGTTGTACCGCATCATTCGAGCAGATAACTAAAGGCCTAACGAGGTTCAAAGCTTCATCGCCACTAAGGTACAACCATCTCATTTTTCAAGTTACATATCGTACCACCTTTATGCAGGTGCCCGACTGAGATAGCATAAGCACTAACCCTGCTCGAAGACCTTAAGGTTTTAAAGCATCCGTTGCACTCTTTTCCTTAGACCGAGTTTTTATCTCGAAAAGGGTTTTACCAGCAAGGTTTTTAATGAGACAACACCTACATGCTACCTAAGGAAGATCCAAGAAGTATTCAAGGCTTCTTTTGCACTCAACCTCAAATACTGGGGGGCATCCCCCCGGAAGGTGACCTACTTGGAGAAGCCATGATATGCCAAATAGGGGCTCAATAGGAAAGTAATGTACCGGGCCAACCGGTCAAACGAACTGTGTCCGCATAGAACAACCGAGCCCGCAACAGCAAAAATATGTATACTTGTACCAAGTAATCAAAGAATACTTCCCAAAAGCATTTTGCATCTCAAGGAAGCTTAATATTTTTTGCAAAAAACGGCCTCAGAGCCAACAAATGTCGCGAATACTCGGGGACTAGTGTCAACAACTTAAAACAACGCGACCTCCGGGTCGGAGCTCCTTACTCATAAGCCCTCAATGAGGCAACATCAAGATCACAAAGTGGCTCCCGAGCCAAGAAACCCTTGATGACTCGGGGATTGCTGTCAATCGCTATCTCCATCGACTTATCAAAACTCGAGGCCGTAAGGCCACATGCGGGCAGCCTCGGTCTTGCAAGACCTACATAAGGCAACAACAATATAAGTAAGGCCTCAAGCAAGGCATGAACGATACATGTACCAAGTATCCAATACTGTATGACCTCAAAGACATGTAAAACTTGTAAGACCTTACTAAAGGCATAAACCCAATCTCAAAATTTCGGATATATATCGAACTTGTAAGACCCTTAAAAAGGCATACCCTCGATATAGATACTGAGAATACTTCACTCGGGACTTAAAGGCTCCGTCCAAATACAAATGACTTTCAATTACTTCAAATATACTTCGGAAAGAACCGATTAAACAGGCTACCTTCGATATAGGCAAAAGAGCTTCGACCATGTCATCTCCTAAACACTAGCTTTGAGATACTCAGCCTCCAATCCAAACCTCTCGAGGTGCTCGATCATCGCCATATAACAAATCACAATCAAGGTTTTTTATTAAACCGTCGAAGAGTCAGGCAAACACTATTTCAAAAAATCCTTATCGAGGGAAAATAAAGCCTATATAGAAGGTCGCATCGACCCAAGGCGTAAGAGCCACTGTCGCCAGCCCACATATATAAAAGGTTGCACCGACTCAAGGCATAAGAGCCACTATTGCTAGCCCACATATGTAAAAGATCATACCGACCCAACGCGTAAGAGCCTAAGGGCCAACTTGCAATTCAAAAACTTGAGGGTCGAATGAGCTCGAGTCGTAACCTGATTCGGAGACTGAACCCAAAACAGTTAACTAAGTATGCCTAAGAGCAAAAACGTAAGAGCCATTATCGCCAACCCATATAAAAGGTCACATCGAATGAGCGCGTAAGAGCCTATGGGCCAGCCTGATGAGCCCCAGGGCCATACCACGAATCTAAGTGTTATACCCTATTTTAACACGGGTAAAACTAGAGTATGTTATATTGGTAATTCTGAAGATTTAATTAATTAAAGAGAGTCGCCACTTAATTATTTTAACGGTAAATTAGGACACCAATTTACGTAAGTAGTGCTTAAAATTAACTATATTTTATGGTCTGCTTAACCTTAAAAATTCTAGGTAAGGGTTCTAATTAATCCTATAGGGAAGGTTGTTAAAGCACCCTATATGATCCGTTAATAACGGTTAACAGGCCAAACTTAGATTAACTAAAATCAAGTGTTTATAAATAATGAATAGTTTATGAACCTACACAAATGTTAATCTCATAAAAAATGTTTTAAAATGTAATTTCTCCAAGATTCATAAAAAATGTTAATTTATCAAGTTCACTTTAGATAAAATATTCAATTGTGTTTTGACATTTTAGGTTCACAAAAAAAAGAACTCCAACTATGCTACATTAGAACAACGGTCTTGATGAGAATTTCGAAAAAAATTACCATTTCAAAGATTAGTGAAAATTTTAAACTACTAAGTACTTTAAAGTCTTAAAAGTTGAGGTAAATAACTATAAAGTAAATACTCTATTTACTAGTTGAGGCAGAGATCCTGAGTAATTAAATAAACCTTATTATCAAACCATTGCTAACATGAGATAGGCGAAAAGGCACAAACAAATCGATTGTTGTCAAGAAGTCAAATTAAACAAATGTAAAAGAACAAAAAATAAAGAAAAACACCATAGGCGCCCAAGCGTATTTCGCTTGTTTTCTTGCTATCCAATGCACTCTAAGAATGTGGATGTGTGTCGACTCCATGCTCGGGTACGGTGTTGAGTCTCGAGTGAGACTCCATTTTGCTCCAATTGCATATGCAAACAAAGAAAACGAGAGAGGGAAGAATTAGGGGGCAATTTAATTTTATATGATATACAAAAATGGAACACACAAGACAAGTCTATATGCAACAATCCAGAAGCTTGAAAACAGTAGCATACTACTTAAAAATGATTCTTAAAGGGAAGTAATAATTTTTAATATGAGTTAAGATAAAACCGATCAAGCAAACATGGATGCTTTCATTATTTAAAAATCAAAAAGCAAAAAAATAAAATAAAAATCATACCCAGTAACAAGATATCTAAAATAGAATATATGAGTGCATATTAGTATTTCATTATTTGCTCAAGGGAATGGGTCCTAGTAATCAGTTCTCGTTCTTTTGCTGCAAAATTTCAATAGCGTGCCATATCTATAATTAATTGTCAATTACTTATTCCTTATATTTTAATAACCTGAAAATTTCAGCATTTAAAGGATTTAAAAATATCTGCTCGTATCCTATCATAACCATATGGTTGCCTTAAATGATTTTGTTGTGAACTTAAAAATATCAAAATCAATAGAGAGGCATGCTGAATATCTAGTTCCATGATATCAACTCTTGTCTTAACCGTTTGACATGAAGCAAACCAAAATAGAACACGAAATGTCAATATAAACTATCATGATTTTTATACAGAAAATCAAGTACTAGACATGGTTTCTACTACTTGGATTTATCAACAACAAAAAAGTTCACATAAGCACAATGACCTTAGTTATCGTTCATGTTTCGAGCAGTACATGGCCATAAAAATAATTTCGTAAGGCATGATTTCAGCATTCAAATAAATAAAGAAATGAACATATTTGGATGATTTTCAATAAAACTACTGTGCATAACATGACAACTTCAAATAGAATAGTGTCATAAATTGACAAAAGCACCGCAGATAAAAGATAAAATATCAGAAAATTAAGAGCTCATTGCCAAATAGATACTGAAACATGAACATACTATAAATTTTAGAAAATGAAATAAAAGGAAAGATACGAACCTTTTGCAGGGCAGTGAACTGAGGGCAAGGATCTCGGGTCCATCTCACGATCTTAACTTTTAAGATCCAGCAGCAAAGCGAACTTCTCTGCTATGGCTCGAAATTAAAAACAAATGAAGAAGAAACTTGAACAAACTATCTTTAGAGGGAGAGAAAATATTGGACCAGATCTTGGGAAAAGAGGCGGCCAAAATCCCTGAACTTTGGGTAAATGTGGCAGCTGAAGCCTTTAACTTAGAGAGGATAGAGGGGGTGGCTCAAAGTTCTCAAATATGGTCTTTGACAGAAGGTAAAAGAGAGTATTTATAGAAAAAAATAGGGTTCTCCCAACGGTAAATTTGAGCGGGATTTCGAGTTGGGATTTAAAAATTGAATCAAAGAGCCATTTGAAAAAGCAAACAAAATCCTTGGCGTTAACTTCCAATACAACAAAATCAGATTTTCTGAAAAGAAATATTGGCACCAAATCGTTGAAGATAAGTTGAGGATAAAGATACAAAATGTCTAAGGTGATAAGATGGAGAGAAAAGGATAATTTTTACCAAAATAGAGGGACAAGCTTTGTCTATGGCAGATGAAGTTTAAAAGTTGGCATGAAAGAGGTAATGGGTGAAGAGAGGCATCACCCTAGTTGATTAGGAATTTTTCTAATGATGTAATTGGGCTGGTTGGGCCATGCCTTGGGCTGAATCTGAAGACTATTTGGGTTAAGAGGAAATAATATTAGTGAAAACCATTTGGGCCTTGTCTTGGCCGAATTTATGGCCCTTTCCTTTCTTCAAGTCAAACTTCCTTTGGGTTTCTAATTAACTTCGTTTAGTCATATTATAATCTATTTAGTAGATATTAATAATTATATTTAAAAAATACAGTAGTAGTAGTAGTAGTAGTAGTAGTAGAAATACCAAGAATGATAATAATAAAATTAATAGCAATTGTAGTACTAGTAGTATAGTAGTAGTAGTAATAATAATAACAAATACAACGATGATAATTATAAAAAATAACTATAGTAATAATAGTTTAATAATAATAATAACAACAAATAAGTCAAGTTGTGTTGAAAATAATAGAATGCCTATTTTTATATTATTAGTAATATTAGAAGCTTAAGGAAATAGTTTGGAAAAAAAGAGGGACAAAATTGGATGTCAACAGCTGCCCCTCTTTGACCAGAGACGATGAAAGAGTTTTTAGACAAAGAATATTGACTTAGTAGCCAATTTTGTCCCGACCATCAAGTTTGGAATGGGACAAAGGGGACGCAAAAAGAATAATTGCGGCCTAACTCCGGTTTTGAGTTGCCTACATATCTCGGGTTTCACGAAAATCAGGCCATATGTAGTTCAAGACTTATGGCACCCTGTAGTAGGACTCAACTAATGATGCTGATCTTAAAATGCTTTCCCATTGTCGAGTAATAGAGACACTGGGTACCATGATTGAAAGAAAGATGTTTGAAATAAGAATTTGATTATGAATTTTGATAGACGAGCCGAGCGGGGTTCAAAGTAGATCCTTGACCTTTGTTGGAGAGTTTGATATTCCTCCCCAACAAATTGCCCCAGCTCACTGTTAAGATATAAATCCACGGTGCGCTATATTTCCTGCAAAGCTTAACAATGCTAAAAAAAAATCTGTTAGGAAATAAGACGCAATATGCCATAAAAGTAATCTTATGAAAATAATATTTAGGCTTCAATTGATAAGAAATGCAAATTTATTGGGCAAACTTATAAAAATATAATTTTATGGTGATATATTTCATGATCGCAATGCCATATGAAAATTTAGCTTATGAAAATAAATGCGTTTGGCAATGATTTATGAAAGATATATTTTGGCAATATTTATGCAAGCAGGACCACTCGGGTCAAAATAAATTAAATGTCCTTTTGAGTAAGGGTTAACTTCAATATCCTATTTGAGGGCGGCTAACCCAATATATCGTATTTGAGGGCGGATGAACCCAAAATATCCTATTTGAGGGCGGATGTACCCGATATATCCTATTTGAGGGCGGATGAACCCGAAATATCCTATTTGAGGGCGGATGAACCCGAAATATCATATTTGAGGGCGTATGAACCCGAAATATCCTATTTGAGGGCGGATGAACCCAAAATATCCTATTTGAGGGCGGATGAACCCAAAATATCCTATTTGAGGGCGGATGAACCCAAAATATCCTATTTGAGGGCGGATATACCTGATATATCATATTTGAGGGTGGATAGATGTCACGCCTCAAATTCGAGGGACATGACTGGCGCCCGACCGGGTAGCCCCAGCCGAGCAGACCTGGGTGCCTTTCCTATCCCACACGTACCCCGTATTTTTCATTATCCATTAATCAAAGGAAATAGTCACTTATAATTAAAACACCATTTTAAAAAAACACACATAGTCACTTAATGAGGTTTACAACTTCCATCGCCCAATATACAAAATACATATGTACATACGTTCGCAACCCACACTTACTGTCTACGGAGCCTCTAAAGGTACAACAGGATAATACAGTATTTGCCGGTAACAAGGCTCCGGCTATACCTTACACAAAATTAAAATAAAACTCCGGACACAAGCGGCCTGAGCCACGCAGGGCCCTGAGAGGAGTGGGGTTCACCAAAAAGCTGATGGAAGACGAAGGGGGAGTTACGATCGGTGGGCTGGAGTACCTACTGCGCATCCACCTACAATCATAACACGAATGTAGCGCCCCCGGTAAAAGGGACGTCACTACATTTGAATTGTACTGGTATGTATAACAAACCTTACTCTGAGTAACCTCAAGCCATACACAAGTAATAAAAAATAGTAGGAAGCAACAATTGAGTACACACAAGGAAAACAATCAAGGCAAACAAGTTAACAAACTCTCCTTTCCCCATCATCATTTCCACATTTTCAATTTCACAACGTTCTCATATTTCATTTCAATAGTGATATCGATCACTTTCCACCCTTATTACCTCGGCCACCCTTATTACCTCGGCCATCCTTATCACCATAATCCATACCTTATTACTTTGTGTTGCGGCGCGCAACCCGATCCCACCGAACAATCACAATTCACAAACAATACCACAACAATAAAATTTTACAAGGATAACCACAACAAGTTTTAAGAACAACAACCAAAAATCCCAATAACAACAGCAACACAACTCACAAAAGGTTTAGGTGACTATCCATACCATTTCCATCTTTTTCAACAGCCCGTTATACCATTTAGATCACAATAATAGTTTTCACGACTAACCACAAGAGATATTATCACAGTTATTTCAATTGCACAATTTCGATTCCTTTCCAGCATTTATTCCACAGTTCTTACCACATAACACATTCGCAATCACAACTTGATTTATTGCCATTTCCTTGCAAAATCATATCGGACGTCCTAACCAACAACGTTTAAGGCACAATATTTACATGAATTCACAAATGGTTCACACAAGAAAACACATACTACTCACAAGAGTTTAGTTTCACAACTAATCCATGAAGATATCACATACCAAGTATTTGGACACCAAACAAGGCGATTTTACAAAGGTTAAAGTTAGACATACATACCTGAAGCTGAATTCCTTTCTAATTCCTACTTCTAATTCACCAAAAATCTAGCAACGTCAATATAGTGCACAAATTAATACACATAACTTAGAATTAAAGCTCACAATTACTACTCAAACTCATTTAGGTTATCAACCCCTCTTTGAATACTCTTTTACTCCTACCCGATTCCGCCTACTAGATTTTAGGTTTTTAATAGACATGCATGCATGATTTCAACCATTATTTTAAGGACTAATGCATGAGACTCCCCCTCTTAGTTTAAACCAAAAATTCAATGGGAGAAGTTAGGGATTTTACCTGTAAGGAAAGGGGGTATGAAGATAAGCTTGAAATTTCCCGACCCAGATGGTTTTGAAGAATCAAATTTTGGAGAAGATGACTTTCTCTCTCAAGACCCTCTCTTCCTCTCTCTTAATTTGTTCAGCAAGATTGTTAAAATAAGGGGGTTGAGGTATTTTATTAAAAAGGGGTCGGGTTTTAAAATTTAGAAAAATAGAATCCCGAGCAAAATTTGCGGTCGCATTCTGTGATCGCAGAATCGAAATGCGGTTCGCAGATTGGACCGCAGAAATGCACCCAAAACTCTGAAGGTTTGCCTGTGTCTACGACAGGAATGCGATCTGCATTCCTATTATGCGGTCGCATTTTGCACCGCAGAATTGATCTCCACAAATCCTTGAGGAACTTATGCGACGATTATGCGGTCCGCATATTGATTATGCGATCGCATAATGGACCGCATTTTCAACATCAATTTTGACAACCTTTCTACTTCACTCTGCGGCAGAAATGCGGTCCGCATACTTGATCTGCGACCGCATTCTGGACCGCATAATGGAAATTTTCTAGAAAATTTTGATTCTTGATTTTTAAGTGTAAAATCGGTAAAAAGGGTCCGAATCGCGGCTACACATTCCTAATACATATTCCGATCTTGGCACTACGAGCTACTAGGTTTTAAGCACAAAATTTTACGGGGCCTTACATCCTCCCTGACTTAAAATCATTCATCCTCGAATGAGGATTTTTTGAAAATCAGATGGTTTGAAAAACATGATATGCAGACTCTCAAAATTTTTACTAACTCCCATATTTTTAGAAAAATTTCGCCAGAGTTTCCTTTGTATTATGGACATATCTACCTGTCAGAGAGCCCCCGAAACATATTTTCAAACACCATTACCCAATTCCTATCATCCCTACAATGGCGTGCAATTCATTACCTCAACAATTGCACATATTCAATCACTTGACGAACTTTTGCACATAGTTTGATTACTACAATGAGTCCCATATACTTTAACCTCTTTGATTCACTATACACACGTAAATTAATCATTACCAACCTATACTATCATAAGCCAATTACTTATTACAAGAGTTCTTACAAAACTTTTCATTTACCAAGAAGGGTTTGCGTATGACTCAAATAATCACAACACATACAATTTCGGCACAACTTGAAGAATTCCAATAGTAAAGCATTTAGGGGAGATATGGGGTGTCTTTGCACCAAATGGAACACAACATCAGTTTGCTTAGAGATAAAAGTTCGCACGATCACTACTAGACTTGTTCAAACAGATGGGGATATTTTTCTTTTATTTCATCTTCCGCTTTCCATGTGGCTTCCTCAACTTGATAAAGTACCACAATAATTATACATCGATGAAAAGGACCTCAGCATTACAAATACTACTTTATCATGATGATACCTGGGCATGGACAACACATTTTTAAATCATAATACCTAGAAGGTACCTTTCAAATCAAAACCAAATGCTATGCAATCAAGAGAAAATATTTTATCTCCACAATACTCTCGTCCTTCAATGGCCTCTTATATCTACAAACTTCGCCAGAATACATTCACATGAACAATTTCGACCCTAAACTTAGTTAACGAGGATAACAATTAGATATCTCGCATAAGCTAACTATCACTATCTTGACCTTCAATAGTTTCCACCAGAATGATACACAATTGATCTCTACTTACTTTCTTAGACATAGACATGTGAATCCACAGAATATATGACAACAACCACGGGAACACTTCATACTCCTAGTGCGGCATACTGTGGGATAAACTTATGCTACCTTTATTATCATTTCACATACATATTCAGGGGAAAACATTGAGAATAGCCTGCTCACCCTCCAAACTCTAAATCTCTAGGCGAACATTCACACTAAACCCTCGATGACCTTCAACAATTACCCTAGGATGTGCTATCATAAACTGACCAGAAAATTACCTATCAAATATATATGTGATCATACTATGAAGCTTCATATTTGACTCGTCTGAACTTACAACACTCAATGGATCTAATACAATGAGGAATAACAGAGTTCAAGACCAGACTGGTGTTATTCAGGAATTCATTTAGGCATTGAGTAGAGCATTCCATGAGGTTACATACTAAGAGACACGAGGATTTCTATTAATGATGCTGATATGGTCAATCATTGTGACAACATCAACTATTAGACAATTAAAGCATCGGGGTAACTCGTACACTGGCAATAGGAACTATTAAGGAGGAGTATTCAAGTACGTGACTCAGTCGTTTCCTGGAGTGTAGGGAAAATCCAGTTATCACGAATGAGAATAATTTGGCACCTTGAATGTGATACGGGTTTCAAAATACGTGCAGTTGAATTACACTCTTAACATTACTTGACACACGAAATCTATGCCATAAGCCCGTGAGGATGAAAAGAAGTTGAACGCTTATGAGATTCTCATATTTTGGACAGCTTAACCCTTCCTGATAATTGATCATATACGAGGGAACTAAAGATACGACCAAACTTCTCTTCCAAATTGATATGCTCATGATATGTGCAAAAATCTGAGGGCATCTAATCTCATCCTTTTCTCAAGTAAAACCACATAGCTCGGACATCTAAATGTTGGGATGAAATCATGTACTGGTTAGAGGCGTTCTAATGGTTAACATGATGCTCCAGGGAGAAAGACAAATGACACTCCTATCCTCCCAAGGAGGTGTAATACCAAGGGTAGCAAAACTATACTCACATGAAACTGACATAGTCAGTTATTCTAGAAGTCGAGTGAGAAGAAAGCCACGTAACCCAACCAATCCGACCCATTTAAGACTTTGGAAAAAGGTATACACTTTGGTTTGAAATCATGGCAATTGAATCTCAAACTTCAAGGAAAATCATTACTTTTGAAACCCGTGAGACAAGCCTTCATAGTCCTAGAAAATCAATAACAATGACGAGAAGGTACTTAAAACCATCACGAGTTGGTATAGAACAAGGCCTCAAAGTGCCCATATGGATAAGTTTAAAAGAATGAGCCGTCATAATGCATTTATCGGGGATAAGTAACCTAGGTTATCTAGTCTCAGGGACAAGCAGAGCAGGTAAATGATCGTTAGAAGAGCATCCACAAGGAATACCAACATAACTTATTGATTCTAACAAAAGGAATATGCCCCCACCCTTGATGCTATAAGACTTTCTCTTTTGATGCCATGAAACATAAAATGAGTTTTTACAATGAGAGTTATCAGATGAAAATAGATGGTAAGGCAGCACAAATAAGGGCACCACTTGGAATTGACAAGCTTAAACAGAGTTGAAGACATTAGAAGTCTGTAGAAAAGGGGAAATTTACCCACTCTCAGGGCGCTTGTAGAGTACATAAAAGTAAGGTTAATTAAATCGGATCATATCGCTGGATAACTAGTCGAGACATTGAGATAATATCATATCGAAGATTACATGTAAACAACACATGATGCAAGACAAATGAAAAGAAAGGGAAAGAGCCTTATGGAAGCAACCTTTACATTGTAACCACTAGGAACAGTGGTAATATAAAGCGATTATAAGAGCTACATTATTTTGAAAGAAGGTCTCTCTATGTAGTCACGTGATGTATAGCTCCAGAATTCAAAAATCCAATTATATTTAGCAGCTCTACTTCATAATGAAGCTCTACAACACACTTCTATACAACCAGCTATTACGAGCCATATTGGGAGATGTTATAAGACATGACCGAGAGAAAAGCTTTTATATATGAATGTGTTACTAGGTATATTTATCCTTGGTCAACCCAAAACCTATAGGCGAGAGTTAGTATAATAAGCAGATCGTTGGACTAGCACATGTGTAAATAATCCATTATCGAGAGGAGATCATTCGATCTCAGCAATTGCGACATGCTATCAACCCTTGACGAACTTGAAGTGATATGGGAACCTAATGAGATAGTATAGAATAATCATGGAGGGTTTGCTGATGTTCTTAATAAGTTCTTCATATATTTTAACTTGGGAACTACCCAGATGCTAATGAAAGACAGAAAAACATGAGAAACTGGTGTTGTGCTATAATAACCCCCAAAGGTGTGCTTGGTCTTGACGGAGAGCCTAGCAAGGGTCCTTACTAGATAGAAAGTGTTACAATGACTCATAGAAGGATATGTTCTCTCATGGTTATCGAACAAGTGTGGGAAAACTAGCACAATGAATTCACTAACTAAAGAACACAATTAACACATGTCATGGAGGTGTAAAGAAGAGATAAACATTTGTTATAAGTTGGACACGCTTCTGCTATATTAGCTCCCAAATGCAATATATGACCATGCCATGAGCAACCACAATACCAAGACAAGGTGAGCTACTTACTGCGGGATGTCCCAAGTGGATACAAAAGTTATGGCGACACATGATCTTCCTATGACGTGGACGTGAGGATCTAAATTTTTAGAGAGACTTTATATTCATGCACACGGTGACCATTTTGATTGACATGCACTCATGTGAGGTGTTAAGGTATGCTCTTATGTTACTAGGCAGTGAGAAGCTTTCATGTTGGTATTCGCAAGAGAGTAGATTGACTGTTCAAGTCATATAAGCCATATACAAGACCGAGTAAAAGAGTGACTCGAGAAGGGTCGCAACGCCGGGATGCTTTGCATGGAACTTCACACCACGTAGGTAAACTTTACAACGGTGCATTTATAGGCACAAGCAGGTAGATTTTGTCCATTTAAATAAAACGATTCTGTAAGGAATTCATCGGATATAATCCCTTGGTGAGAATTTTAGGAAAACCAAGTGGGAAATATCAATCCTAGAGTTATAACTCAATTCAAGGGCATAATTATATAACTTAACCTCACAAGAATGTAAATAAAATAATTCATAAGGGAGTAGATTCACAAATAGTGCATCTCGTTCGAAAGAGTCAATACACGCAATGTTTCATTATTCAACACCTTGTTAAGACCACATTTATGAGAACTCTTCAATATGGATGTTCATATACAATAAGTAGAAATTTTGATTTGACTCACTTAACGACGTTAGATTGGTACGGAAATAGCTTAATCGATACCCCTCGACTCCACATCTCTAACGTACGTAGGTCACAGGCTGACATACCACATGATCTGATGGTGCAGAGACATCAATAGGGACAAGGACACTCCCTTCTTAGTGATATGTTTTACCAACCTATCCATGTCTCAATACAGTTTCCTCACAAGTCCTTGGGCAATCCCCTCGGACTCAATGGTGGGATCAATCCCTCCCTACATGTTTCAGATTCGCGGATTATGGCATCAATGTTCCTAATCTTGAGAATAAGACTTAGGGAAATTAGCTCCCTAACTTGATCTCTATTGCACGACTGGAGTATCAAAGAAGGGTGAAATTCCTAAATATCTGAATAGCCTCCAACTTATAGATGTGGTCGACAACATACCGATAAGAAGGACTCTACTAGACACGGCTCCGAGACATCCTAGGACACTTTAAAACCTTAGGCTATGATACTAAGTTTGTCACGCCCCAAATTCGAGGGACATGACCGGCGCCCAACCGGGTAGCCCCAGCCGAGCGGACCTGGGTGCCTTTCCTATCCCACGTGTACCCCATATTTTTCATTATTCATTAATCAAAGGAAATAGTCACTTATAATTAAAACACCATTTTTAAAAAATACACATAGTCACTTAATGAGGTTTACAACTTCCATCGCCCAATATACAAAATACATATGTACATACGTTCGCAACCCACACTTACTGTCTACGGAGCCTCTAAAGGTACAACAGGATAATACAGTATTTGTCGGTAACAAGGCTCCGACTATACCTTACACAAAATCAAAATAAAACTCCGGACACAAGTGGCCTGAGCCACGCAGGGCCCCGAGAGAAGTGGGGCTCACCAAAAAGCTGATGGAAGACGAAGGGGGAGCTACGATCGGTGGGCTGGAGTACCTGCTACGGATCCACCTACAATCATAACACGAATGTAGCGCCCTCGACAAAAGGGATGTCAGTACATTTGAATTGTACTGGTATGTATAACAAACCTTCCCCTGAGTAACCTCAAGCCATACACAAGTAAAAAAAAATAGAAGAAAGCAACAATTGAGTACACACAAGGAAAACAATCAAGGCAAACAAGTTAACAACTCTCCTTTCCCCATCATCATTTCCACATTTTCAATTTCACAACGTTCTCATATTTCATTTCAATAGTGATATCGAGCACTTTCCACCCTTATTACCTCGGCCACCCTGATTACTTCGGCCATCCTTATCACCACAACCCACACCTTATTACTTTGTGTTGCGGCGCGCAACCCGATCCCACCGAGCAATCATAATTCACAAACAATACCACAACAATAATAATTTACAAGGATAACCACAACAAGTTTTAAGAACAACAACCACAATTCCCAATAACAACAGCAACACAACTCACAAAAGGTTTAGGTGACTATCCATACCATTTCCATCTTTTTCAACAGCCCGTTATACCATTTAGATCACAACAATAGTTTTCCACGACTATCCACAAGGGATGTTATCACAGTTATTTCAATTTCACCAATTACGATTCCTCTCTATCATTTGTTCCACAGTCCTTGCCGCATAACACATTCGCAATCACAACTTAGTTTATTGCCATTTACTTGCACAATCATATCGGATGTCTTAACCAACAACGCATAAGGCACAATATTTACATGAATTCACAAATAGTTCACACAAGTAAACACATCCTGCTCACAAGAGTTTAACTTCACAACTAATTCATGGAGATATCACATACCAAGTATTCGGACACCAAACAAGGCGATTTTACAAAGGTTAAAGTTAGCCATACATACCTGAAGCTGAATTCCTTTCTAATTCCTACTTCCAATTCACCAAAAATCTAGCAACGTCAATATAGTGCACAAATTAATACACATAACTTAGAATTGAAGTTCACAATTGCTACTCAAACTCATTTAGGTTATCAACCCCTCTTTGAATACTCTTTTACTCCTACCCGATTCCGCCTACTAGATTTTAGGTTTTTAATAGACATGCATGCATGATTTCAACCATTATTTTAAGGACTAATGCATGAGACTCCCCCTCTTAGTTTAAACAATAAATTCAATGGGTGAAGTTAGGTATTTTACCTTTAAGGAAATGGGGTATGAAGATAAGCTTGAAATTTCGGCCCGAATGGTTTTGAAGAACCAAATTTTGGAGAATATGACTTTCTTTCTCAAGACCCTCTCTTCCTCTCTCTTAATTTATTCAGCAATATTATTAAAATGAGGGGGTTGAGGTGTTTTATTAAAAAGGGGTTGGGTTTTAAAATTTAGAAAAATAGAATCCCGAGCAAAATTTGTGGTCGCATTCTGCGATCACAGAATCGAAATGCGGTCCGCAGAAATGCACCCAAAACTCTGAAGGTCTGCCGGGTCTGCAACAGGAATGCGGTCCGCATTCCTGTTTTGCGGTCGTATTTTGCACCACAGAATTGACCTCCACAAATACTTGAGGAACTTATGCGACGATTATGCGGTCCGTATATTTATTATCTGATTGCATAATGGACCGCATTTTCAATATCAATTTTGACAACCCTTTTGCTTCCCTCTGCAGTAGAAATGCGGTCCGTATACCTGATCTGCGACCACATTCTGGACCGCATAATGGAAATTTTCTGGAAAATTTTGATTCTTGATTTTTAAGTGCAAAATCGGTAAAAAGGGTCAGAATCTTACACATTTCTAACACATATTCAGATCTTGGCACTACGAGCTACTAGGTTTTAAGCACAAAATTTTACGGGGCCTTACAATAGACCCGATATATGGTGCTTGTTTTGTAATTACAAAAGTTGATGCAGTGTGAGAAGCTTGATACGATGCAGAAATCTTGATATGGTGCGAATTTTGTAGTGGTAATTCATGGTGCGATGCAAAAATCTTGGTGCAGTAACTTTATAGTAGCGAATATCCATAGTGCAGAGAGCTTGATGCGATGCCTTTGCAGAACAAAATATTCAAGGAGCGGAGCCAATAACTTGGGAATTTGTATCCTGAAGTTTATTATTGGTAAATTCCTACACTCAAAGAAAACTATAAGTTTCAAAATATCATTTGCGATAATCGGCTTGATCGCCATGTTGCACTATATTTCCTGCAAAGCTTAACATGCCAGGCAAACTCATCAGTAAGTAGATATTAAAATGCAATGTGCTGTAAAGTAATCTTATGAAAATGACACCTTTTGGGCGTCTACTTATACAATGCAGCCTAGTCAGCCAAAATGATTTGATAAAAACGTAGCTTTATGCCAATAATGATTTTCAATAATAACATGCGGTTTATAAATGTGCTTTGCAATGATTTATGATAATGATGCATTTCAATAATGACATTAACAACGAGGTCGAAATAAATTAATAAAAAGCATGTGAATGTGTGCTGACGTGTCCTGTTGAAGGCGTACAAGTCTAAATATTATATTAAAGGCAAACTTGCTTAAAAATCTAATTAAATACGGATAAGTATAAATATTTAATGCATAGATGTCATGTTAAAGGCGAACAAGCTTAACTATAATATTAAAGGAAAATGTGCTTAAGTGTCCTATTAAAGGTGGACGAGCCTAAATGCCATAAAGGTAAGCGTGCTTAAATATTTAATTAAAGGCGGGTAAACCTAAATTTTAATGCATAAATATCCTATTAAAGGCGGACAAGCCTAAATATCATATTAAAGACAAGCGTGCTTAAAACCCAAATTAAAGGCGGATAAACCTAAATATTTAATGCATAAATGTCCTGTTAAAGGTGGACAAACCTAAATACCATATTAATAGGCAAACATGCTTAAAAATCCAATTAAAGGCGGATAATCCTAAATATCCCATTTAAGGCAGATAAGCCTAAAATATCATAAAGGCAAGCGTGCTTAAATATCCAATTAAAGGCTGATAAGCCTAAATATTAATGCATAAATGTTCTATTAAAGGCGGACAAGCCTAAATATCATATTAAAGGCAAGCGTGCTCAAAACCCCAATTAAAGGGGGGTAAACATAAATATTTAATGCATAAATGTCCTATTGAAGGCGGACAAGCCTAAATATCCTATTATTAGGTGGACAACCTTACATCCAATTAATCAGGAGGACAACCTAATGTCCTTTTAATTAGCTGGACTACCTCATGTCCTACTATCAGGCGGACAACCTTGTGTCCTATTATCAGGCGGACAACCTCATGTCCTATTATCAGGCGGACGTCCTCATGTCCTATTATCAGGCGGACGACCTCACGTCCTATTGATCAGGCAGACGACCTCATATCTAATTAATTAGGCAGACTACCTTATGTCCTATTATCAGGCGGACTACCTTATGTCCTATTAATCAGGCAGACTACCTCATGTCCTATTATCAGGCGGACGACCTCATGTCCTATTAATCAGGCGGACGACCTCATGTCTAATTAATTAGGCGGACCACCTTGTGTCCTATTATCAGGCGGACTACCTTATGTACTATTATCAGGTGGACTACCTTATGTCCTATTATCAGGTGTACAACCTCATGTCCTATTAATCAGGTGGACTACCTCGTGTCCTATTAATCAGGTGGATTACCTTTTTGTCCTATTAGTAGGTGGACGAACCTAGATGAATGATGCTTGATTTGCAATTTCAAATATTGGTGCGGTGCAGAAGCTTGGTACGATGCTTGATTTATAGTCTTGGAATTCGTAATGCAGTGTAAAGAGCTTGGTATAATTTCTTCAAAGTAGCACATATTGATGGTGCAATGCAGAGTGCTTGGTGCAATGATTTTGTAATAGCAAATGGTGCGATGCAGACAACTTGATGAGATGCCTTTGTAGTAGTGACTATTCCTGGTGCAATTCTAACAATCGTTGGATCTTCATACTGAAGCTTTGCTATTAATAAATTCCTACACTCAAAGAAAAATTATAAGTTTCAAAGTTTGACTTGCACTAGCTTGGGTTCATCTTTTGCTTTGCATGAACCTTGCAACTTCTAACTTGATGCTGAGCTTTGCGATAGCATATAATATTGTTCAAGAATAGCTAAAATATGCCCCTACATTACTCAAAGAAAATTCATTAGTATAAAAGAAAGTGGTTGCCTTGCATTGAATATCAAAGTTTGGCTTTAAATCTGCAACTTATTGCCATGGCATTCTGGAATTTGCTGTTGTGCTTGTAATAAATATGTAACTCTAGATTTCATTTTCTGCTTTACCGAACGATGATGATCTTTCTACAAAATCTGCCCCGATTTTGGATTTTTGGGGTAAATAGGATTTTTATTATGATGAGACCGAATCCATAAGGCGGCCTACGTATCGCCTCTTAAACGGGAATCAGGTCAAAACGTAGTTCATTTACAAAAGTAAGGCATGATTACAAAATATAGCAACTCATAGAGTGATAGCAGCAAAATGATAATGCCAACAAGGTAGGAAAAACTAGTATTGCCATTCGTTCAGATGACGTTTCTTCTTTGGATAAACCAACCACGCTTGGTGTACTGCTTGTGTTGCTGCTAGTTGTATTTGGCATGTTTGTTCCAACTGGTAGGTGCACTCGCAATTTGTTAGCATCAATCATATTCTGAATTTTATGTTTTAATGTTAGGCATTCTTCTGTATCATGGCCTTGAGTGTTTGAATGATAAGCACAATATTTGGAAGGGTCGAATAATGGATGCGAAGGGTTGAAAATCTTTCCTTTTCTTGGTTGCATAATTCATGAGGTATTCAATCGAGCGAATATGCTAGAGATTGATTCAGTCAAAGGTGTGAAGTTGTGGGGCTTCCTTTTCTTTAATTGGCGAGAAGTGACTTGTGCTTGACGATATTGATATTGAATGCTTTGTTAGCGAGGAGGCTGGAGATGCATGTTGCAAGCATTGGAGATGTCATGATTTTGCAAGAGATAGTGATCATGATGGCATTGTGATTGATGCATAGTCATGGTAACTGAGGCATTTTCCTTCTCTTTACCTTTCCAATTTTCTAGCATCCCTGATTATAAAGTATGATTGATAGTTTGCATGCTAACCTTTCCTTCTTTGATCCCACTTTCAAGGATGTCCCCGACTCTAATCAAGTCTGAAAAATTGCGCACGTTCACAGTAGCCAGCTTTTCATAATGTATACCATTTTGAATGTCAATAAAGATTGATATCAACTCCTTGTCGAATAGAGGAGGGTGCACCTTCGAAGCTTCAACTCTCCACCGGGTTGCATAATCCTGAAAAGATTAATGTGGCATTTTCTTTATTTCGTGCAGGCTATGCATGTCTGGATCGACCCCCAAGTTGAACTTATATTGCTTTACAAAATCGTGAGCTATATCATCCCAAGTGCACCATTTGCTAAAATCTTATTTTGTGTACCAAATAAGTGCTGGTCCTGATAAGCTTTGGATAAATAATTTCATCTGAATGCCCTCATTGTGTCCGATACCTAGTAATCTGCTGCAGTAGTCCTTTAAATGAGCAATGGGATTGCCCTTCCCGTTGAAAGCATTAAACTTTGGCATCTGGTACCCGAGTGGGAGTTCTACATCTGGTTGCAGGCATAAATCTTCATATCGTAGACTTTGATAATTTCTTAATTGCAATTCTTCTCCAATGACTTTCTTCAAATCACGGAGTTCTTTATCCAAATCTTTACGGCAAATTTGCTGGGTTTCCTTTTCAGGTCTCTTATACGGATATACTACAAGTTGGTTGTGCTTGTCATCCTCAAATGGAGTTATGGTTATGGGAAGTTGGGTATCATGCATTATCATGACTCGATTGGGATTGCAGGTTGTTGGAAATTGTGGAGAGATTGTATAAGTAGGAGTTGGGCAAGGATATATGGTTAAGCAAATATTTTGAGTAGAGATGAAAGTGGAAGTTGTATTTGGACGCAGGCTGAAAATGTTTCCCAAATTGACCAACACTTTCCTTTGCACCACATTCGCCTCGGTGCCATCATTCTGTGATTTTAATAGTCCCATACCGGTACTGAATTCTTCAAAATAGTCTGCCATCATAGCCCGTCCTTTATGCATATTCGCGACCAAAACAATGTTCAATGCTAGGCAACCTTTAAAGGAAAAATAAAACTTTACAAAATAAAAGAAAAGTGTTAGCATATTTATCATAATCAAATAAATGCACAAAGTAATAAAGTGTGTAATTAGATAGATTAATTCCTGATATGATTAAGTAGGAGCCCTAAACTGGACATGATAGCCTAAGTTGTAAAATGGATGGACGAGAATGACTTGTTATCTAGAGGGCTATAACGCACGAGGCGTGTTGACATGGAAGCAAAATGATTTGAAGTTTTGTGAAGGGCTGACTTATGTCGAACATCAAAGCTTTAGCTCTAGAACAAGTCCTTTTCCTTGCATGGCTCAGGAATTTTATTTATTTATTTTTTTTAAAATTGCCCTGATCTTTAGGAAGCTTTGATTTTTACTCCACGGGATGATGTCCCTTTCGAGCGTACTCATTCTGCGTGCTAAAAATCTGCCCCAGTTTCTTTTTTACGAAGGAAAATAAAAATTTTCGCTATAATGAGTCCGAGCCTTATATAGACTATGTTTGAAAGAGGCCAGAGAAGAATAATTTTGACGTTGAAAATAATATTTGGCTGTTTAAATCATAAAGTTGTCGAGGCATGGGAATATGGTGTCAACCGTTTTGGAATTTATGGGATAATACCTCGACTCACGTGCCAAAAATTAGAATTAACGGGTGCGTGAAGACTAATCTCGACGACCCGAAATAAGACAATATATACACTTGTATTGAATAGGTGAAAACCTTTAGAATAATTTGACAATGCAAATTGATCAAATAGTGGGCTTCTATTGCTTGGTAGATTGTGCAAGTTTGGACATCTACCCACTTGTAAATGAGAATTGGCACGATCGTTAAAATTCTAAGAGATATGAAGCTATGAGACGAATATTAGAGGTATAATATTACGAAATTAAAATTGGTACGACGTGCAAGAATTGAAGGTATAAAATTATGTGAGGCACGAGTGGCATTATTTTAAGAACATGTAACCATATTTTAAGAAAAGGGCGTGAATTAAATAACTTGCGAAATAAAATGGGAAAAAAAATCTAGAGTCGTTAAAAAACTAAGCGCGGAACGATTGGTAATAATAATAATTATTAATTCAGGAAGATGATATAAAAATAAGCAGAAAAAAAATATAAACAAATAAAAACTATTTAAATAAAAATATAAGCACGTTGGATAGTTAATACTTCCTTTTCTCTGAAAAATAACAGATAATGTTAGTAAAAATAATAAAGTCGAGTAAGGAACATAACAAGTAAGCCAGTAAGCAAATAGACAAGCAAAGCATGTGACACAATCCAAAGAGCAAATAATAGTGCGTCCTAATACGTGGGGGCCTCTTTGTGCCAGAGGTAGGCCTAACGTGTTATTTGAAAGATAAATATGCCATTATGTATCATTCCATTTCTATGAATTAATAATTCTATTTTTTGAAAAGAAAATAAATAGATAACTGCTTGAACATCTTTTTTTTTTTTTGTAAAAAGAGAGTGTATTTTCATCAAAAGAACAAAAGAAAATATAATAAAATATATTTATTATAATTAATTAAGTAAGTAATTCTATTTTTCAAAATCAAAAGAAGTACATGAATCACTTAAGCCATTTTATTTATTTTTACGTAAAGAAAATCAAAAGAAAGTACAATAAAAGATATTTTTGTCATGTGTAAACTTCTCGATGTTCCGACAAGATTATGTCATTTGAAAAGATAGTCATGCTCCTTTAAATAGGATTTAATTAATTTAAAGTAAATGATCCACATAATTGGCATGTTCACCCTTCAAATAATGCACATAAATATGATACGTGTCACTTGGGGTTGAAAACCCACTTGGACATTTAGGTAAGGTTAACTAATGGATTTAATACACCTCGGGTATTAAGCCACCTAGGGTTAAAATGATGCATGCTCTTAAATGGGTTTTGGTTTAGCTCTATCTTAGGTTGACTAAGAGTGAGTTTTCTAGACTGGTTTGCTCCCAAGTAGACAACTTGAGAGTGGAAAGCCCGTTACTGTCGACTGCACCGCTGATCGACTTACCCACGAACTTTCCCCTAAAAGGTGTTTTTAGTAGTGCACGGCCGCAAACCGCGTAACTGCTAGGTGTGTGCTTTGTGTGAATTTTCTAAAAGTGGAGGAAGTGAAACGGAATGACAATTTATATAAAGCAATAAGAACAGATAAAAAATTCATAAAATAAAGCTTATAACATAAAGACAATTCAAATAAGCATCATAACAATCACAATCTAATTTTATTATTAACCTAAGTTTGTTATGGTATATAACCTAGTATCCCCATCAAAGTCGCCAAGCTGTTATACCCCTTTCAACACGGGTCAAACTAGAGTATAACATATTGGTAATTCTGAAGGTTTAATTAATTAAAGAGAGTCGCTACCTAATTATTTTAACGGTGAATTAGGATACCAATTTTAGCTAAGTAGTGCTTAAAATTAACTATATTTTATGGTCTGCTTAACCTTAAAAATTCTAGATAAAGGTTCTAATTAGTCCTATAGGGAAGGTTGTTAAAGCACCCTATATAATCCGTTAATAACGGTTAACCGGCCAAACTTAGATTAACTAAAATCAAGTGTTTATAAATAATGAATAGTTTATGAACCTACACAAATGTTAATCTCATAAAAAATGTTTTAAAATGTAATTTCTCCAAAGTTCATAAAAAACGTTAATTTATCAAGTTCACTTTAGATAAAATATTCAATTGTGTTTTCACATTTTAGGTTCACAAAAAAAAAAAGAACTCCAACTATGCTACATTAGAACAACGGTCTTGATGAGATTTTCGAAAAAAATTACCATTTCAAAGATTAGTGAAATTTTTAAACTACTAAGTACTTTAAAGTCTTAAAAGTTGAGGTAAATAACTATAAAGTAAATACTCTATTTACTAGTTGTGAGGACCCGACCCGTCATCTCATGTGTTATTGCTCCATTTCTCCCATTTTATGCTTTTTCATATTTCGTTATCGGTAGGTGGTGTGTTAGAGTTGATTTGGATTGATTTTGATAAGAAATGAGACACTTAGTCTCTTTAAGGAAATGTTAGTTTGGAAAATCAACCGAATATTGACTTGTAAGTTAGAGGGCTCGAAATTGATTTCCGATGATTTGATTAGCTTCGGGGGATGATTTGTGACTTAGGAGCGTGATCGGAAATGATTTTGGAGATCCGGTGTAGAATTAGGCTTGAATTGGCGAAGTTAGTATTTTGGCGAATTTCGATGGATAGGTAATATTTTGATCCGAGAGTTGGAATGGAATTCCGAGAGTTTCTGTAGCTTTGTTGGGTGATTTTAGACATGTGTGAAAATTTTCAGGTCATTCGGACATCGTTTGATTGGGTTTTTGATCGAAAGTGTATTTCAGAAGTTTTTGAAGAACTTAGGCTTGAATCCAATGTGAATTGATAATTTATTGTTGTTTGAGGTGTTTTGATGATTGAAACAAGTTCGTGTGATATTTTGGGATATGTTGGTGCTTTTGGTTGAGGTCCCGGGGGCCTCGGGGTGAATTTCGGATGGTCAATCGGACCAATCATGGCCTTAAAAGATTGCAGATTTTCAGTTATTTTGTTGCAGAAGAATTGTTCTTTGCATTCGCATTGGTGAGACGCGAACGTGTAGAAGGAATTTGAGGGCAAGGATTTTTGGCCTTCATGTTCGCATCTGAGGCTTCGCGATCGTGTAAGGAAAGCAAACCATGCATCGAGTTCGCGTGAAGGGGGATGCGTTCGCGTATAAGGAGTTGGGTTCCAGGGCCGTTGCCCTTCGCGTTCGCGTGGTGATGTTCGCGTTCGCGTAAGATTGAGTTCCAGACCTTCGCATTCGTGTGGATGCAACCACGTCCGCGAAGGGTATTTTTGGCAGAGGCAAGATTTGTTCATCGCGATCGCGGGAGGACCCTCGCGTTCGCATAGAGTAAATACCAGCTGGGCAGAAGGGTTTTAATTGATATTTCATCCGCGAGCCTATGTTATTTCTCCTCCATTGTTGAGCGATTTTGGAGCTTGGGAGAGCTAATTGAAGAGGGATTCAAGGAGTATTGATTGGAGGTAAGTTCCTTAGCCTAAATACACGAGATTATATTAGATTTAACATGGAAATTGGTTGAAATTCAACAAAAAGGGGGAAAATCTAGGGCTTGAGTTTTGATATTTCAAATTAGGATTTGATAGATCATTTTAGCTCGGATTTGGGAGTTCTTGGTATGTATGGACTCGTAGAGAGACGAGGAATCCGGTAATGTGAGTTTTGCAATTTTTCGAGAAGCGGGCCCGCGGCTCAGGTTTTGCTAGTTTCGAGATTTTTGCTATTTCTCGATTGTTTTCGATTGGGTATTGTTTCCTTGACATATTGTAATGTATTCGCTCTAATTTTGGTTAGATTTGACGCACGTGGAGGCCGATTCATGGGGAAAAGGCATCGCGAGCTAGAGATTTTACCGGTTCGAGGTGAGTAATATTTGTAAATGATATCCTGAGGGTTTGAAACCCCGAATTTGCACATCATAGTGTTGTATTATGGTGACTTGCACGCTAGGTATGAGCGTGAGGTAGAGCACTATTGGGGATTGTGACTTGGTCCATCCCGGTTGTTGATTTTACTGCTTGATTGACTGAAACCTACTTGATGCTATCATGATTTGGGCTGATTGCCATGTTTTAGGCTTCGTATCGATTATTTGGATCCCTTAGGGATTATTATCACTGTTTCCATGGTGCTTAGCATATTTTCATGATATCAGTTCTGAGTTAAATACTGTCTCAAAATGATTAGTAAATTTCTAAAGTTTTAAACACTTAATCTATAATTCCTAATAATTGAAACTAAAAATGATAAACTTGACTGTGCCTGTGTGGCTTACATGCATATATATGGACTAAGTATGGATCGGGCTGCGCACCACAACAGTGTTGCATGTGCATTTATGGACTGAGGATGGATCGGGCTGCATGCCGCAACGGTGTGATATTGATATTGCGCTTGGGCTGTAGGAGTCCCTCCGGAGTCTGAACCCCCACAGTGAGCGCGGGTACCCAAATGGATCAGGCTGCACGCCGCAGTGGTCATGTGCATTGCATTGCATTCACGCATTGATTCCTGTTTGTACTACGTGGCATGACATTCAACACTCTCATATCATTGGCATCCATGCTATTTCTTGCACTGTGTACCAGATACCCTGGTGTTATTTATTAATAGAGTACTGTGCTCGAGGGGCTGACTTATGTGCAGACTTGCATATCTGATATGCATTCAATTGTTTGACTGTTGGGAAAAAGATATTTCAAAAGTGTTTTTTAACTGAGCCTGATGTTTTCTAAAGGATTTTCATGGAATTCCCGTTTTCTCAAGGGTCGTACTGTCCTATATAGCATGATGGAGTGCTTTACGTGTTTTCTTACCGCTCAGTTATTATTTACTTTTATTACTCATTGAGTTGGAGTACTCACTTTACTCCCTGCACCTCGCGTGCAGTTGCAGGGATTGTTCACCCGGTAGCGGGTTTTGAGCTGATTGAAGGTATCACTATTATAGCGGAGTAAGGTGACTGCCAGCGTCCGCGGCACTTGATTTTTCCCTTCTTTGATTTTACATTTGATCCATGTAAATTACAGACTCTGTAGTTTTGTTCAGGCTTCTTTAGATGCTCGTGACTTGTGACACTCCGGTCGGGCAGTGTTGGGTGGTAAATATCAGTTATTAATGCTATTAAGTCATATTATTCATTCATTTATGTTTGTTAACTATTAAAAAGAGGCATTATTGTTCTGTTGGCTGGCCTTGTCTTCACGATTGGCGCCATCACGACCGGGTTTGGGAATTGGATCGTGACAAGTTGGTATCAGAGCCTAGGTTACTAGGTCTCACGAGTCATGAGTAGGTTTAGTAGAGTATCGCGGATCGGTACGGAGACGTCTGTATTTATCCTCGAGAGGCTGCAGAACCTTTCGGAAAAACTTCACTTTCTTGGAATTCTTATCTTGCGTACTTGATTCAGCTTGAGATATAACTCTTGAAATTCCTTCCACACGTCTGTATGCGCACGTGAGCACTTAGTATTGTATGTGCCTTGTTGGCTTGTGATTCCCTAATCAAGGGGCGAGATGTGATCTTCGTGAGTATGTTGGGCCAGTTTGGAGGACTTGAGGCCGGATCTTTGCCTATGGCTTGAGTACCGAGGTGCTGATTGTGTGAGCAAGTGTTTTGAACTTGTATGTCTGGTATTGTCCTTATTAGCCGGAATGGCGGTTGGATATCCATGTGATGAGTATGTTAGTGCTGCAAGATGTATCTATCTGACTTGGTAGTAACGAAGAAATCTCATGGATAATAGGTGAACTGTTAGGTGTTCGATTCCTATTGTGACTCGATGTGTGGCCCGAGTTATGGGCGCGTGAAGAATATTTTTGTATCTCCTAGTTAGAAGTTAAGTGCAATACTTGTGGCGGAATGAGTTCGGACTCAGGAAGACTAAATGACTGTGTTATGTGTATGAGAGTGGAAGGTGTGCTGAAATACTAAACTGAGGCGGAGCAGGTGGGTCATCTCCTGCGGAGTATTATTGAGTGGTATGATCTTTATGTGTCCGTTAGAAGATCCCATGTGTAATTGAAAGGCACGTGTGTAATTTGAAAATTTTGGGTCGCTAAGAAAGTGGGCTCAGCTGACGTGGGGATGAATGCGAGATTTGCAGAGGATTACAGTACTGGATGATCTGTGTTTTCAAAAACTTGTAAATGGTTTGAGTTTAATCTCACTATAATATTGTGGAATCATTAGAGTAAAAGTATTATGGGTTATTAAATGTGTCCTGATAGATGGCTTCGAGCCAAGTTGGGGAGGTTGTTGTTACTGATCGCACGGTTATGTGCTATGTTGTTTCCATTTCGAGGTATGCCGGCGAATCAGTCCTGGTTTCAGAAAATAAGCCGAGGATGGCACAAGTGAAGCAAAATTTTGATAAAGGTTATATGGTGCATCGTAGATGTGAGAAAATAATAGGATGTCTTGAGCTGTTGTTGATAAAGAATGCTCAATATATAGAGAAGGAAGATGTTCGTTTGTATTGGAATGAGATCATATCCTGCGGTGTTAGAGTGCTAATAAGGCACGAGTGGTTTTGTTCGTTAAGTCAGGTATTTTGCAGTGGGAATAGGAGTGAATGACTCTCGAGAATGGTTTTATTGTGTTCAAGATTTTGCATGCAATAATCAGGTGTCTTAAGGTGGGTATGTGACTAGGGACTGTGTTTTGGTTAGAAAAGATCAAGACTTGTGGTAGTTTATGTTAATCATGGGATTATATGTATCAATATCTAGGAAGTAATGGTAACGAATTTCAGACTCGCAGGAACTTATTCGAGGTAAAGTACTCTGGAATGTGGTATTTCTGGGAACGATTGAGAGAGAGTATTCAGGGGCCTATGGGCCTTAGACAATGTGGTCTGATGTGCGAGTCTCGTGTGGTAAGCCTGGATTGAGGCATTGTGATGCTACATCGAGGGAGAAATATCAAGTGGATGATGAATAAAAAGAGAAGTTAGATAGATGGAATAACTTGATAGTAGATCGAATCGGTATGGTAAGAATATGATTAACTCTTGTATGTGTTCGAGGTAATGAGCTTTCTCAGTCATTTTACAACAATGCTCTTGGGTTTTGACGGCTTGCTCAGTTTGGTTTAGACAGAAGGATTCAGTCCTGGCAGTTTATCTTGTACAAATGTAGTTGGCAGAGATGCTCTTGTTGGGTTTTACCGTGGTTTGAAGATGAGTATATTTTCTATGGGTATGCGAAGCATGGAGTGTGTAATGATTCTTCTTCTAAATGGGATCAATGGAAGTTCTTTACTAGTTAAGTGCTTCGATTTCTGCTGCGCAGAAGGGAGATAAAAGTTCTCATATTACCCTTGGAGGGTATGGTATATGCGGTGTGTTGTAGAGGACCGAGATTGGCGTGTGCGAGGTTTCAGTTCAGTTCTGAAAAGAAGTTCATAAAAAAAAATCCTACGCAACGGGTAGCCACAGGTAACCAAGGAGATGGTACTACTAATTGGAAGTGATTTGACGAGAGTATATGCCTCGAAAGAAGGGTAATGTGATAAGAATGATGATACTTCGATAGTGTTGTGGTGTTTTCTTACTATATCGACTGTTGATATTTGAGACTGTGATGGCACAGGAGGATTTTAAGAATATCCTTCATGGAATGATTGGGTACTTGAGATATAATATGTATTTATACTGCGGAATTTGGGATTAGGTACATTGATTCGTGTGCTATATGGACTTGGAAACTGGGAGTTTTCATGTTCAGGCCATGTAGTGGTTGTGGTTAATGTGTATTGGTACCATTAGCGACTATTGGTATTTGGAAGCCCGAGTGGATCTTTCTCTACTTGGTATATTAGATTTTGTATGTGATGTTGAGCTGTAGACTGGTTGTCGCAATGTAGGTTATTCTAGACTATTGTGCTATGGGCTATGTCGGAAAATGCCACCGGTTGCGTGGCGAGGTGCATCGGATTATGTTATAGCAGAGTGGTTGGTATTCCAAAGATCAGCGGATGGCTGGGAAGGATTGCTTTCCTTAATTGGGCTTTTGTGACAGATGTCAGTATAGCGGTTTCTACCATTGATTCGGTTCCGGTATTGAGGGACTTTTTCGGATGCGTTTCTTGTGTCCGTGCATATCGCCGGGCGAGATTATGGATTTCGGTATTGATTTGGTGTAGGGCACCATATCGTACGGCTCCGGCAGGAGTTATAAAAAGAGGAAGGAGCAGTTTCAGGCTTCTTGGTATTGAGTTCGTTGGCAGGCCGATGTGGCTACGTATTCAGATTGAGATGGCTTGGTTGGCCCCGAATTGTATCGATGAAGGATAGGTGGATTCGATCGTTATTGAACCTGCTAGTGATCTGGAAAGATCTATGAGTTGCTTTTTCGGTGCTGTGAGGCGTTATGATTTTCGAATTTTGCTTGAGTTTTGTAGCTTATAACGTTATATGTAGATATTGTTATGCACTCAGTATTTTGTTGTAATGAGCAAATTTGGCTCGATGTGTATCTCCTTTTGTGAGATATATGTATGGATCGGGTGGCACGCCGCCATGGGTATGTTTTCTAGATCGGGTTGCACGCCACAACAGTGTGATGTTGAGAATAGTTTTCTATATGTTACTTTGTATGCCTTGCTTCCTGGTTTCTGAGGAAAGTCCGTATTGGGTGTCGCTCGACGAATAGCGCATCGGTTGTGCCCCTTTTAGGATTGAATGGTGTATATTACTTGCTTTACCGTGGGTGTGATGGATTGCTTGGTTTCAGACATCAATCTGTGCGTGGCTGTCTATTTTGAGCATAGTGACTTGAGGTACAACTCTTTCAATTGAGTCATTTTCATGATCTGTGTATATTCAGACTGTTGCTTATGGGTGCGCGTAGTTATGCAAGTTAAGGCTTGGGCCCGTAATGATGTGTCATGTCACCAGGGTGGTATGTTTGGTCAGAAGAGATCGTTGGGATCATTAATGAACACGATCGGATTTGATTTCAGCTTGTTGGAAGGATAATATCGAGGTTCAGCTCAAAATCTGCTGTGGTATTAGTCAAAAGGGAAGAAATGCCTTCATAAATGATTGGTCTGAGAAATGGTTATGGTTTACTGCGTGTTTCATCATCATTGATAGGATACAAAGGTGTTGGAGTGAAACTTTATCTAATAAGAGATTTTCTATCGGTATTTGGTTGTTGTGGGTAATCACTATGAATAGAAGTTATCGTTTCGAGTGTTTGGATTGTGTGGTATATCATACGGTTCCACCTGAGGTTGCAAGTATGGCTTATTACAGCTGGTTCAAGTTTATTCTGAATATTGACGTGAGGTTCTAATTTTGAGTATCACTTCGGAAAGTGCAATGTGGTTCTACGGTTTATGGTCTAGATGGAGTGTGAAATTTCAGCTGTGTTGTATTATCAAACCTATGTGAGTTAGGGTGACGTGGGATCACCCCGGGTATATGCTTGGTAAGGTCATTTAACTGTTGGTGGGCTTCTAGGACAACTCTGGGTACGCTCGAGGACGAGCGTTTATTTAAGTTGGGGAGGATGTGATGACCGGACCCGTCATCTCATGTGTTATTGCTCCGTTTTCCCCATTTCATGCTTCTTCATGTTTCGTTATCGATAGGTGGTGTGTTAGAGTTGATTTGGATAGATTTTGATAAGAAATGAGACACTTAGTCTCTTTAAGGAAATGTTAGTTTGGAAAAATCATTCTGATGTTGACTTGTGAGTTAGAGGGCTCGGAATTGATTTCCGATAATTTGGTTAGCTTATTGGGATGATTTGTGACTTAGGAGCATGATCGGAATTGATTTTGGAGGTCCGGTGTAGAATTAGGCTTGAATTGACGAAGAGTATTTTGGCGAATTCCGGTGGATAAGTAAGATTTTGATTCGAGGATCGGAATGGAATTTCGAGAGTTGCTGCAGCTTCGTTGGGTGATTTTGGATATGTGTGAAAATTTTCAGGTCATTCAGACATCGTTTGATTGGGTTTTTGATCGAAAGTGCATTTCGGAAGTTTTTGAAGAACTTAGGCTTGAATCCGATGTGAATTGATGATTTTAGTATTTTTTGAGGTGTTTTGATGATTGGAACAAGTTCGTGTGATGTTTTGGGATATGTTGGTGCTTTTGGTTGAGGTCCCGGGGGCCTTGGGGTGATTTCGGATGGTCAATCGGACCAATCTTGGCCTTAAAAGATTGCAGATTTTCAGTTATTTTGTTGCAGAAGAATTGTTCTTCGCGTTCGCAT
>MU736106.1:38008-68336 GCA_026770625.1 Nicotiana glauca
GGGTTTGAAACCCCGAATTTGCACATCATAGTGCTGTATTGTGGTGACTTGCATGCCAGGTATGAGCGTGGGGTAGAGCACCGTTGGGGATTGTGACTTGGTCCGTCCCAGTTGTTGATTTTACTGCGTGATTGACTGAAAGCTACTTGATGCTATCATGATTTGGGCTGATTGCCATGTTCTGGGCTTCGTACCGATTATTTGGATCCCTTAGGGATTATTATCACTATTTCCATGATGCTTAGCATGTTTTCATGATATTAGTCCTGAGTTAAACACTGTCTCGATATGATTAGTAAATTTCTAAAGTTTTAAACACATAATCTATAATTCCTAATAATTGGAACTGAAAATGATAAACTTGACTGTGCCTGTGTGGCTTACATTCATATATCTGGATTGAGTGTGGATCGGGCTGCGCACCGCAGCAGTGTTTCATGTGCATTTCTGGACTGAGGATGGATAGGGCTGCATGCCGCAGCGGTGTGATATTGATATTGCGCTTGGGCTGTAGGAGCCCCTCCGGAGTCTGAACCCCCACAGTGAGCACAGGTACCCAAATGGATCGGGCTGCACGCCACAGCGGTCATGTGCATTGCATTGCATTCACTTGTTGATTCCTGTTTGTACTATGTGGCATGACATTCAACACTCTCATATCAATGGCATCCATGCTATTTCTTGCACTGTGTACCAGATACCCTGGTGTTATTTGTTAATAGAGTGTTGTGCCCGAGGGGCTGACTTGTGTGCGGACTTGCACTATCTGATATGCATTCAATTGCTTGACTGCTGGGAAAAAGATATTTCAAAAGAGGTTTTTAAGTGAGCCAGATGTTTTCTAAAGGATTTTCATGAAATTACCATTTTCTCTAGGGTCGTACAGTCTTATATAGCATGATGGAGTGCTTTAAGTGTTTTCTTACCGCTCACTTATTATTTACTCTTATTACTCATTGAGTTGGAGTACTCACTTTACTCCCTGCACCTCGTATGCAGTTGCAGGGATTGTTCACCCGGTAGCGGGTTTTGAACTGATTGAAGGTATCACTATTGTAGCGGAGTAAGGTGACCGCCAGCGTCCGCGGCACCTTATTTTTCCCTTCTTTGATTTTAAATTTGATCCATGTAAATTATAGACTCTGTAGTTATGTTCAAGCTTCTTTAGATGTTTGTGACTTGTGACACCTCGGTCGGGCTGTGTTGGGTGGTAAATATCAGTTATTAATGCCATTAAGTCGTATTATTCATTCATTTATGTTTGTTAACTGTTAAAAGGGGCATTATTGTTCTGTTGGCTGGCCTTGTCTTCACGAGAGGCGCCATTATGACCGGGTTAGGGAATTGGGTCGTGACAAGTTGGTATCAGAGCCTAGGTTACTAGGTCTCACGAGTCATGAGCTGGTTTAGTAGAGTCTCGCGGATCGGTACGGAGATGTCTGTATTTATCCTCGAGAGGCTGCAAAACCTTTAGGAAAAACTTCACTTTCTTGGAATTCTTATCGTGCGTACTTGATTATCTTGAGATATAACTCTTGAAATTCCTTAAACACGTCTGTATGCGCACGTGAGCGCTCAGTATTGTATGTGCCTTGATGGCTTGTGATTCCCCGATCAAGGGGCGAGATGTGATCTTCGTGAGTATATTGGGCCAGTCTGGAGGACTTGAGGCCGGATCTTTGCCTATGGCTTGAGTACCGAGGTGCTGATTGTGTGAGCAAGTGTTTTGAACTTGTATGTCTGGTATTGTCCTTATTAGCTGGAATGGCAGTTGGATATCCATGTGACGAGTATGTTAGTGCTGCGAGATGTATCTATGTGACTTGCTAGTGATGAAGAAGTCTGCTGGATAGTAGGTGAACTGTTAAGTGTTTGATTCCTATTGTGACTCGATGTGTGGCCCGAGTTATGGGCGCATGAAGAATATTTTCATATCTCCTAGTTGGAAGTTAAGTGCAATACTTGTGGCAGAATGAGTTCGGACTCAGGAAGACTAAATGACTGTGTTATGTGTATGACGGTGGAAGGTGTGCTGATATATTAAACTGAGGCGGAGCAGGTGGGTTATCTCCTGCGGAGTGTTCTTGAGTGGTATGATCTTTATGTGTCCGTTAGAAGATCCTATGTGTAATTGAAAGGTACGTATGTAATTTGAAAAATTTCGGTCGCTAAGAAAGTGGGCTCAGCTGACGTTGGGATAAATGCGAGATTTGTAGAGGATTACAGTACTAGATGATCTGTGTTTTAACAAACTTGTAAATGGTTTGAGTTTAATGTCACTATAATATTGTGGCATTATTAGAGTAAAAGTATTATGGGTTATTAAATGTGTCCTGATAGATGGCTTCGAGCCAAGTTGGGGAGGTTGCTGTTGATTAGCTGATCGCACGGTCATGTGCTATGTTGTTTCCATTTTGAGGTATGCCGACGGATCAGTCCTAGTTGCAGAAAATGAGTCGAGGATGGCATGAGTGAAGCAAAATTTTGATAAAGGTTATATGGTGCATCGTAGATGTGAGGAAATAATAGGATGTCTTGAGTTATTATTGATAAAGAATGCTCAGTGTATAGAGAAGGAAGATATTCGTTTGTATTGGAATGAGATCATATCCTGCGGTGTCAGAGTGCTAATAAGGCACGAGCGGTTCTGTTCGTTAAGTCAGGTAATTTGCTGTGGGAATAGGAGTGAATGACTCTCGAGAATGGTTTTATTGTGTTCAAGATTTTTCATGCAATAATCAGGTGTCTTAAGGTGGGTATGTGGCTAGGGACTGTGTTTTTATTAGAAAAGATCAAGACTTGTGGTAGTTTATGTTAATCATGGATTCTATGTATCAGTATCTGGGAAGTAATGGTAACGAATTTCAGATTCGCAGGAAGTTATTCGGGGTAAAGTACTCTGGAATGTGGTATTTCTGGGAACGATTGAGAGAGTATTCAGGGGCCTATGGCCTTAGACAATGTAGTCTGATGTGCGAGTCTCGTGTGGTAAGCCTGGATTGAGGCATTGTGATACTACAGTGAGGGAGAAATATCAAGTGGATGATGAATAAAAAGAGAAGTTAGATAGATGGAATAACTTGATAGTAGATCGAATCGGTATGGTAAGAATATGATTAACTCTTGTATGTGTTCGAGGTAATGAGCTTTCTCAGGCATTTTACAGCAATGCTCTTGTGCTTTGACGGATTGCTCAGTTTGGTTTAGACAGAAGGATTCAGTCCTGACAGTTTAGCTTGTACAAATGGAGTTGGCAGAGATGCTCTTGTTGGGTTTTACCGTGGTTTGAAGATGAGTATATTTTCTATGGGTATGCGAAGCATGGAGTGTGTAATGATTCTTCTTCTAAATGGGATCAATGGAAGTTCTTGACTAGTTGAGTGCGTCGATGTTTGCGGCACGGAAAGGAGATAAAAGTTATCATGTTACCCTTGGAGGGTATGGTATATGCGATGTGTTGTAGAGGACCGAGACTGGCGTGTGCGAGGTTTCAGTTCAGTTCTGAAAAGAAGTTCATAAAAAAAAAATCCTAGGCAACGGGTAGCCTCAGGTAACCAAGGAGATGGTACTGCTAATGGGAAGTGATTTGACCAGAGTATATGTCTCGAAAGAAGGGTAATGTGTTTAGAATGATGATACTTCGATAGTATTGCGGTGTTTTCTTACTAGATCGACTGCTGATATTTGAGAGTGTGATAGCACAGGAGGATTTTAAGAATATCCTTCATGGAATGATTAGGTACTTGAGATGTAATATGTATTTATATTGCGGAATTTGGGATTAGGTACAGTGATTCGTGTGCTATATGGACTTGGAAACTGGGAGTTCTCATGTTCAGGCTATGTAGTGGTTGTGGTTAGTGTGTATTGGTACCGTTAGAGGCTATTGGGATTTGGAAGCTCGAGTGGATCTTTCTATGATTGGTATATTAGATTTTGTATGTGATATTGAGCTGTAGACTGGTTGTCGCAATATGGATATTCTAGACTATTGTGCTATGGGCTATGTCGGAAAATGCCACCAGTTGCGTGGCGAGGTGCATTGGATTATGTTATAGCAGAGTGGTTAGTATTCCAAAGATCAGCAGACGGCTGGGAAGGATTGCTTTCCTTAATTGGGATTTTGTGACGGATGTCAATATAGCGGTTTCTACCATTAATTCAGTTATGGTATTGAGGGACTTTTTCAGATGCGTTCCTTGTGGCCGGGCATGTCACCGGGTGAGATTATGGATTCGGTATTGATTTGGTGTCGGTTACCATATCGTACGGCTCCGGCAGGAGTTATAAAAAGGGGAAGGAGCAGCTTCAGGCTTCTTGGTATTGAGTTCGTTAGCAGGCCGATGTGTCTACGTATTCAGATTGAGATGGCTTGGTTGGCCCCGAATTGTGTCGATGAAGGATAGGTGGATTCGATAGTTATTGAACCTGCTAGTGATCTGGGAAGATCTATGAGTTGCTTTTTCGGTGCTATGAGGCGTTATGGTTTTCGGATTGCGCTTGAGTTTTGTAGCTTATAACGCTATATGTAGATATTGTTATGCACACAGTAGTTTGTTGTAATGAGCAAATTTGGCTTGATGTGCATCTCCTTTGTGAGATATATGTATGGATCGGGTGGCACGCCGCCATGGGTATGTTATTTGGATCGGGTTGCACACCGCAACAGTGTGATGTTGAGAATAGTTTTCTATATGTTACTTTGTATGCCTTGCTTCCTGGTTTCTGAGGAAAGTCCGTATTGGGTGTTGCTTGGCGAATAACGCATTGGTTGTGCCCCTTTCAGGATTGAATGGTGTATATTACTTGCTTCAGCGTGGGTATGATGGATTTCTTGGTTTTAGACATCAATCTGTGCGTGGCTATCTATTTTGAGCATAGTGACTTGAGGTACAACTCTTTCAATTGAGTCATTTTCATGATCTGTGTATATTCAGACTGTTGCTTATGGGTGCGTGTAGTTATGCAAGTTAAGGCTTAGGCCCGTATTGATGTGTCATTTCATCGGGGTGGTGTGTTTGGTTAGAAGAGATCATTGGGATCATTAATGAACACAATCGGATTTGATTTCAGCTTGTTGGAAGGATAATATTGAGGTTCAGCTCAGAATCTGCTGTGGTATTAGTCAAAAGGGAATAAATGCCTTCATGAATGATTGGTCTGAGAAATGGTTATGGTTTACTGCGTGTTTCATCATCATTGATAGGATACGAAGGTGTTGGAGTGAAACTTTAGCTAATAAGAGGTTTTCTATCGGTATTTGGTTGTTTTGGGTAATCACTATGAATAGAAGTTATCGTTTCGAGTGTTTGGATTGTGTGGTATATCATACGGTTCCACCTGAGGTTGCAGGTATGGCTTATTACAGTTGGTTCAAGTTTATTCTGCATATTGACGTGACGTTCTGATTTTGAGTATGACTTCAGAAAGTGCAATGTGGTTCTACGGTTTATGGTCTAGAGGGACTGTGAAATTTCAGCTGTGTTGTATTATCGGACCTATGTGAGTTAGGGTGACGTGGGATCACCCCAGGTATATGCTTGGTAAGGTCATTTAACTGTTGGTGGGCTTCTAGGACAACTCTGGGTAAGCTCGAGGACGAGCGTTTGTTTAAGTTGGGGAGGATTTGATGACCTGACCCGTTATATTATGTGTTATTGCTCCGTTTACCCCATTTCATGCTTCTTCATGTTTTGTTATTGGTAGGTGGTGTGTTAGCGTTGATTTGGATTGATTTTGATAAGAAATGAGACACTTAGTCTCTTTAAGGAAAGGTTAGTTTGGAAAAATCAACTGGATGTTGACTTGTGAGTTAGAGGGCTCGGAATTGATTTCCGATAATTTGGTTAGCTTCGGGGGATGATTTGTGACTTAGGAGCATGATCGGAATTGATTTTGGAGGTCCGGTGTAGAATTAGGCTTGAATTGGCGAAGTTAGTTTTTTGGCAAATTCCGGTGGATAGGTAAGATTTTGATCCGAGGTTAGGAATGGAATTCCAAGAGTTGTTGTAGCTTCGTTGGGTGATTTTGGATATGTGTGCAAATTTTCAGGTCATTCGGACCTCGTTTGATTGGGTTTTTGATCGAAAGTGCATTTCGAAAGTTTTTGAAGAACTTAGGCTTGAATCCGACGTGAATTGATGGTTTTAGTGTTGTTTGAGGTGTTTTGATGGTTGGAACAAGTTTGTGTGATATTTTGGAATACGTTGGTGCTTTTGGTTGAGGTCTCGGGGGCCTCGGGGTGATTTCAGATGGTCAATCGGACCAATCTTGGCCTTAAAAGATTGCAGATTTTCAGTTATTTTTGTTGCAGAAGAATTGTTCTTTGCGTTCGCATTGGTGAGACGCGAACGCGTAGAAGGAATTTGAGGGAAAGGATTTTTGGCCTTCGCGTTCGCATCTGAGGCTTCGCGATCGCGTAAGGAAATCAAACCATGCATCGCGTTCGCGTGAAGGGGGATGCGTTCGCGTATAAGGAGTTGGGTTCCAGTGCCGTTGCCCTTCGCGTTCGCGTGGTGATGTTCGCGTTCGTGTAAGATTGAGTTCCAGACCTTCGCGTTCGCGTGGATGCAACCACGTTCGCAAAGGGTATTTTTGGAAGAGGCGAGATTTGTTCATCGCAAACGCGGGAGGACCCTCGCGTTCGCCTATGTTATTTCTCATCCATTGTTGAGCGATTTTGGAGCTTGGGAGAGCTAATTGAAGAGGGATTCAAGGAGGATTGATTGGAGGTAAGTTCCTTAGCCTAAATACACGAGATTATGTTTGATTTAACATGGAAATTGGTTGAAATTCACCAAAAAGGGGGTAAAGCTAGGGCTTGAGTTTTGATATTTCAAATTGGGATTTGATAGGTCATTTGAGCTCGGATTTAGGAGTTCTTTGTATGTATTGACTCGTGGAGAGACGAGGAATCCGATAATGTGAGTTTTGTAATTTTTCGAGAAGCGGGCTCGGGGCTCGAGTTTTGCTAGTTTCGAGATTTTTGCTATTTCTCGATTGTTTTCAATTGGGTATTGTTTTCTTGGCATATTGTAATGTATTCTCTCTGATTTTGGTTAGATTCGACGCGTGTGGAGGCCGATTCATGGGGCAAAGGCGTCGCGAGCTAGAGATTTCACCGGTTCGAGGTGAGTAATACTTGTAAATGATATCATGAGGGCTTGAAACCCCGAATTTGCACATCATAGTGCTGTATTATGGTGACTTGCACGACAGGTAGGAGCGCGGGGTAGAGCACCGTTGGGGATTGTGACTTGGTCCGTCTCGGTTATTGATTTTACTGCGTGATTGACTGAAACCTACTTGATGCTATCATGATTTGGGCTGTTTGCCATGTTTTGGGCTTCGTACCGATTATTTGGATCCCTTAGGGATTATTAGTACTGTTTCCATGATGCTTAGCATATTTTCATGATATCAGTCCTAAGTTAAACACTGTCTCGAAATGATTAGTAAATTTCTAAAGTTTTAAATACTTAATCTATAATTCCTAATAATTAGAACTGAAAATGACAAACTTGTCTGTGTCTGTGTGGCTTACATGCATATATCTGGACTGAGTGTGGATCGGGCTGCGCACCGCAGCAGTGTTGCACGTGCATTTCTGGACTGAGGATGGATCGGGCTGCACGCCGCAGCAGTGTGATATTGATATTGCGCTTGGGCTGTAGGAGCCCCTCTGGAGTCTGAACCCCCACAGTGAGCGCGGGTACCCAAATGGATCGGGCTGCGCGCCGCAGCGGTCATGTGCATTAGTTTGCATTCACGCATTGATTCCTGTTTGTACTACGTGGAATGACATTCAACACTCTCATATCATTGGCATCCATGCTATATCTTGTACTGTGTACCAGATACCCTGGTGTTATTTGTTAATAGAGTGCTGTGCCCGATGGGCTGACTTGTGTTCAGACTTGCACTATCTGATATGCATTCAATTGCTTGACTGTTGGGAAAAAGATATTTCAAAAGAGGTTTTTAAGTGAGCCAGATGCTTTCTAAAGGATTTTCAAGGAATTACCGTTTTCTCAAGGGTCGTACTGTCCTATATAGCATGATGGAGTGCTTTACGTGTTTTCTTACCGCTCAGTTATTATTTACTCTTATTACTCATTGAGTTGGAGTATTTACTTTACTCCCTGCACCTCGTGTGCAGTTGCAGGTATTGTTCACCCGATAGCGGGTTTTGAGCTGATTGAAGGTATCACTATTGTAGCGGAGTAAGGTGACCGCCAGCATCCGCGGCACCTGATTTTTTCCTTCTTTGATTTTAAATTTGGTCCATGTAAATTACAGACTCTGTAGTTGTGTTCAGGCTTCTTTAGATGCTCGTGACTTATGATACCCCGATCGGGCTGTGTTGGGTGGTAAATATCTGTTATTAATGCTAGTAAGTCGTATTATTCATTCATTTATGTTTGTTAACTGTTAAAAAGGGGCATTGTTGTTCTGTTGGCTGGCCTTGTCTTCATGAGAGGCGCCATCACGATCGAGTTTGGGAATTGGGTCATGACACTAGTTGAGGCAGAGATCCTGAGTAGTTAAATAAACCTTATTATCAAACTATTGCTAACATGAAATAGGGAAAAAGCACAAAAAAATCAATTGTTGTCAAGAAGTCAAATAAAACAAATGTAAAAGAACAAAAAATAAAGAAAAACGCCATAGGCACGCCAAGCGTAATTTGCTTGTTTTCTTGCTATCCAATGCACTCTAAGAATGTGAATATGTGTGTCGACTCCATGCTCGGGTACGGTGTTGAGTCTCGAGTGAGACTCCATTTTACTCCAAGTGCATATGTAAACAAAGAAAACGAGAGAGGGAAGAATTAGGGGGCAATTTAATTTTATATGATATATAAAAATGGAACACACAAGACAAGTCTATCTGCAACAATCCAGAAGCTTGAAAACAGTAGCATACTACATAAAAATGATTCTTAAAGGGAAGCAATAATTTATAATATGAGTTAAGATAAAACCGATCAAGCAAACAAGGATGCTTTCATTATTTAAAAATCAAAAAGCAAAAAAAAATCATACCCAATAACAAGATATCTAAAATAGAATATATGAGTGCATATTAGTATTTCATTATTAGCTCAAGGGAATGGGTCCTAGTAATCAGTTCTCGTTCTTTTGCTGCAAAATTTTAATAGCGTGCCATATCTATAATTAATTGTCAATTACTTATTCCTTATATTTTAATAACCTGAAAATTTCAGCATTTAAAGGATTTAAAAATATCCGCTTGTATCCTATCATAACCATATGGTTGCCTTAAATGACTTCGTTGTGAACTTAAAAATATCAAAAATCAATAGAGAGGCATGCTAAGTATCTAGTTCCATGATATCAACTCTTGTCTTAACCGTTTGACATGAAGCAAACCAAAATAGAACACGAACTATCAATATAAACTATCATGATTTGTATACAGAAAATCAAGTACTAGACATGGTTTCTACTACTTGGATTTGTCAACAACAAAAAAGTTCACATAAGCACAATGACATTAGTTATCGTTCATGTTTCGAGCAGTACATGGCCATAAAAATAATTTTGTAAGGCATGATTTCAGCATTCAAATAAATAAAGAAATGAACATATTTGGATGATTTCCAATAAAACTACTGTGCATAACATGACAACTTCAAATAGAATAGTGTCATAAATCGACAAAAGCACCGCAGATAAAAGATAAAATATCAAAAAATTAAGAGCTCATTGCCAAATAGATACTGGAACATGAACATACTATAAATTCTAGAAAACGAAATAAAAAGAAAGATACGAACCTTTTGCAGGGCAGTGAACTAAGGGCAAGGATCTCGGGTCCATCTCGCGACCTTAACTTTTAAGATCCAGCAGCAAAGCAAACTTCTCTGCTATGGCTCGAAACTAAAAACAAATGAAGAAGAAACTTGAACAAACTATCTTTAGAGGGAGAGAAAATATTGGACCAGATCTTGGGAAAAGAGGCGGCCAAATCCCTGAACTTTGGGTAAATGTGGCAGCTGAAGCCTTTAACTTAGAGAGGATAGAGGGGGTGGCTCAAAGTTCTCAAACATGGTCTTTGACAGAAGGTAAAAGAGAGTATTTATAGAAAAAAAATAGGGTTCTCCCAACGGTAAATTTGAGCGGGATTTCGAGTTGGGATTTTAAAATTGAATCAAAGAGCCATTTGAAAAAGCAAACAAAATCCTTGGTGTTAACTTCCAATACAGCAAAATCAAATTTTCTAAAAAGAAATATTGGCACCAAATCGTTGAAGATACATTGAGGATAAAGAGACAAAATGTCTAAGGTGATACGATAGAGGGAAAAGGATAATTTTCACCAAAATAGAGGGACAAACTTTATCTATGGCAGATGAAGTTTAAAAGTTGGCATGAAAGAGGTAAGGGGTGAAGAGAGGCATCACCCAAGCCGATTAGGGATTTTTCTTATGATGTAATTAGGCTGGTTGGGCCATGCCTTGGGCTGAATCTGAAGACTATTTGGGTTAAGAGGAAATAATATTAGTGAGAAACATTTGAGCCTTGTCTTGGCCGAATTTATGGCCCTTTTCTTTCTTCAAGTCAAATTTCCTTTGGGTTTCTAATTAACTTCTTTTAGTCATATTATAATCTATTTAGTAGATATTAATAATTATATTTAAAAAATACAGTAGTAGTAGTAGAAATACCAAGGATGATAATAATAAAATTAATAGCAATAGTAGTAATAGTTGTAGTAGTAATAATAATAATAACAAATACAACGACGATAATTATAAAAAATAACTATAGTAATAATAGTTTAATAATAATAATAACAACAAATAAGTCAAGTTGTGTTGAAAATAACAGAATGCCTATTTTTATATTATTAGTAATATTAGAAGCTTAAGGAAATAGTTTGGAAAAAAGGAGGGACAAAATTGGATGTCAACACTAAGGATTCCTCTTAACTCAAAGAGTGGTTCATATTACTAAAATCAAGACAAAAAGAAATATAGGAGAAACAAAATCGCGAGGTTTCCTCTTTATACATACATGCGGAAAAATACAAGCTCCATTTACAACATGCTTAGAAAACATTATATACAGAAACAGAGAAGGAAATATACGTCCCCTTGGGGACTACGGCCCGATGGCCCCATCCTCACCATCCTCGGGATCGGACAGAAGGAATTTAGCATCGCGTACTCTTTACTATTGCTCTCACGATCAAGAGCTTCCCTCAGCTCATCTCTAGCATAGGCAGCGCCATTTAGATAGTCCGCCAACTTCTGGTCGGCCCTAGTGCGGCTCATTATAGCCTCAGCCCGAGCATTCACCACCTCGACCTTTGCCTTTAAAAGCTCGGACTCGAGCCATGCGATCATATTCGCTCGGATAGAATCGTTCGCATAAGCATTCCACACTTGCACCTCGAGGGAAGAAGCCTTATCCAAAGCATCCTCCTTGACCGCAAATAGGGCATCTACCTGAGCCTTCAGCTCGTTAAACACACGTTTGGCCCAGCGAACTTCGCCCCAAAGTCGTTCCAGCTCCTTCGTTTTGCTTTCCAACTGAAATATTGAAAAATTAATCTTTGAAAATGAAAGGGGAGCATACATCAACATGAAATGCAGGTTACTTGTCTTTCGAGGTGGCTTTCGCAGTTCCGACTTTGATTTGCATCACACCGCAGGTATACCAGCTCGCTTTCCTTCCTTGCACAAAGAAGCCTAAGGGATTTTTCCCTATCCAAAGCTTTCCGCAGCCTGGTCTAATGGCAAAGCAGTTCGGACGTAAGCTTGTCAAAGGCCTGCAAAAGAAAATTCAATAAGAAAGGAAGGGCGAAACCAAGATAAGCATATACTAGCTACCAAAGCTTACCATAAAGCCAAGCCGCTGAGCCTCGACTATTATAGCTACCAAAGCTTACCATAAAGCCAAGCCGCTGAGCCTCACTAATAGTCGAGCCAATGTTTGATGGCCTAGTATCCCCCAAAGCGCCTTTGGTAGAAAAAGAAGGGGGAGCTGCATGACTCTCGTTTCTCGAAGTACCTTCGATGGGAATGGGAAACAATCTTTTGGAAACAAAGACCTTCGAAGCTGGAAGATCGGTCGACTCGCCTCTTTTGAACCTCAGAAAAGAACTCACCCCGCCGTAAGCATCCTCATGTCTTGGAGACTCTTTCCATTTATTATCGACCCTCGACCCCGAGGTTGGCAGTCTCTCCTCCTCCCCGGGGGCACGACCTCATCTCGTAAAAATCTCCAACACCTTCAGTGGAAGTGTTAAAAAGGAAAACTACCTTTTTTAGGAAATAAGCCACTAAAAATGCCTACCGTGATGCTTTGCCTCCATCTTCCCTTGGACAAGTATCACCACTTGTGCTTATCATAGGTCAAACAAGCTGCCAGCTTGCAGGACCATTTAGCCAGATCAGGGACCTCGTTCGGCAACCAAGGAATCGCTACAAAGAGTGAAATAGAAATATGACTTTATGGAGCCCACGTCCTCTATGGAAAAATCGATAAAGATACATGTATGCCACTTACGTGTGAAATTCCATTTCTCAGGAAATGGAAAAAACTCTCCAGGGATAATATTGACCGTCCGTGGTCGAACGAACTAGCTCATACACCCTTGGTCCTTGTCCTCTTCATCGTTAACAGTAGGGACCGAGTGGATCGGCACCGCAGAGTAATGAAGCCCCGGTAATGTAGCGGCCGGTATAACGTAATGAGATGGCTGAGGGTAAAGTCAAGCTCGGCTTTATCTGCAAAGTACTTTATCATCATCACTATCTTCTAAAGGGATGGGTCAGCATGCGCCATGGTAACATGGTACTCCTACAAAATTTGAGCACGACCTGTCGGGGGGACCCGACGTAAAAATATGCGTATACACTCTCAAAAACCCCTCAACGTGAGTTATGATACTCTCCTCCGGGGAAGGTACCTGCAGTACCACTCTTTCTCCCCATCCGTAATATTTTTTAATCATCTCGAGGTAGTCCTCCCTTATTGAGGAGATGAATCTCGATGCGTGCTCCCGGTGCCCTTGAACTTTGGGAGGTCTCTCCAACGTAAAGTCTCTACTCGAGACAAAGCACCTCAAGGCGCGCTCACCGGGTACTGGCGGTGTACCACTGGCCGAATATAGAATAGAGGCATGAATCCCTTATTCTTGATAAGAGGATATCGATGTAGCAGTCATAGATAAGATTAAATAGGAAGACGAGGATAAAGATTTGGGCAAACGCTTTGAGTTGAAACGATGGGAGAACTAGCATAAAGAACAAAGTTCTATGGAAGAAATAGTTACTCAGAATGGCAGAATCTCTATTTGAGAAGTAAGCCAGTAAATATATAAAGGTAGGCAGCGACCGTTCCCCTACCCAGAAGACCAATTAATTCTGGACATAATAACATCTCCCTTTTTGGGAAATACTGGCAGGACCACCGCGGGGGTCCCATTATCAAATCGCATGAACGTCAATGTATTGGGAAAAAACTGAATTTATATATTGAAGATGATGTGTCATGACACATGTACTGGTCAAATGGTCAAAGTATGATAATCAATCAAGAGGCACGGGCAACAACAGATACGGGAGAGAAGAAACTTAAAGAGACACGAGTCGCTACTTAAATAGCACGAGTTCCATACCTGTTCGAATCATTTAAAGCCCAAAGATCAAAAGGAATTAGAGGAATGAACCTAACAATGCAGAAGAGGCCAAATTCAATATAAAATGCCCAATACGTTAGAGAATTTGTATTTAATAGGAATGATTGAGTAACATTTCTTTTAATATCATTTATTGCTCATAAGTGCCTCATTAAGACAGAGGCATTACACATTCTCCTAGAATCAACTATAAAAGGAGAAGATCTCAACATCTGTAAGGACATGAAATACTATTGAGATAACACTGAAATACAAAACTATTTACTGCTTTATTATTACTCTCAAAAATCTTTTAATATTTTGTCTCTTGATTATCAATAACCTGATTCTTCTATATTCTAGATTTGACTAAAAATCTATTTTTTGGTTAAACAAATTGGTTTCGTTACCGGGAATCTGATAATCAACTTTCATCTACTATGGCAAACAACACTAACAACATCTTAGGAAACCAAGAAAATCAAATCCAACAACGCCAGGAAAATTTACAAAGCATCGACCTGGCCCCTTCCCCGCATGATTCACCACGGCAATCTCGTGAAGGCACTCCTGAGATCCATTCCAGTGAACAAGAGCAATCTGAACATTCCAAAGGGGTAGAGGAAGCTTTACAAATAATAATTGATGCACGAGTTAACAAAGCTCTTCAGGCCCTAGTCAATCGATTACCTACTGCATCGCCCACAACTACACCTAATAACGACACATTGGAAAATCCCCGCTCTGGGCTTGTTCATTCTAGAAATGGAGGAACCCCCAATAAATCACAAGGAGGAGAATCAGGTAATTCAACTAACTCTCATTTGCAAAATTTAGTACTAACTCTGCAAAAACAACTCAAGGAACAGAACAGCCGCATAGAACAAATCCCCGGAGTTCCACCTGTGATCAAAGGAGTAGATATGGACAAATATTCACAACAACCATGGAAACCAAGTGCTTCCCCCCTCCCAATTCCAAAAAAATTCAAAATGCCTGATATCCCAAAGTATGAAGGAACAACAGACCCACGAGACAACGTAATGGCATTCACAACTGTCGTGAAGGGCAATGATTTGACAAAATAGGAAATTGAATCAGTCCTGGTCAAAAAATTTGGTGAAACACTCATCAAAGGGGCATTAACCTGGTATTCTCTCTTACCCGAAAATTCTGTAAACTCTTTTGCTGAGCTTGCAGATTCCTTCATTAAAGCACATTCGGGAGCCCAAAAGGTAGAGAAGATAATGGAGGATATATTCAAAATCAAACAAGGAGATTCAAAATTACTTCGAGATTTCGTTGATGGATTTCAATGTGAAAGAATGACTTTACCTCGTGTACCTGAAAATTGGGCAGCTATATCATTCACGAGCAATTTGAATGAAAAAAGCTCGGAGGCTACGAGGAAACTCAAGGAAAGCCTTCGAGAATTCCCAGCTACAACATGGAATGATATTATAACAGGTACAGCACGAAGCTGCGGATTGAAGAGGATACAGTTTCAAGAACCCAAAAAGAAGAAAAAATAGGTTCGAGATGTGCAGAAAACGAAAAGAGGTCTAGAAAAATAGGTACGAGCCGTATATGGGACCAGCGGGGAAGGACTCATGGTCAAGATCAGACAATCAAAGGTACGATCACAAATCTAAAAATAATGAGTCAGGTTCCTCATCTAGATTCAGGAACGAGCGCAACAAGCAAAGGCTATGAGATGATGACAGAAGTTTAAAAGCAAGATTCAGTGGCTATAATTTCAACGTTACCAACTCTGAGCTCGTGGCTGTTTTGAGAAGCATGGGAGATAAGGTCCGATGGCCAAAGGAGATGAGGTCAAATCCAAATCGGCGTAATCCTGATCATTGGTGCAAATTTCATAATGACCATGGCCATAAAACATTTGAGTGCAGTTTCTTACAAAGTGAAGTTGATCATTTGTTGAAACAAGGATATCTTACTGAGTTATTCAGTGAAAAAGGCAAGGAAGCTTACATGAAAAATAGGCAGGTGCCCCCAAAACCACCATCTCCCAAAAGAACCGTCAATGTCATAAGCGGGGGAGAATATATCAACGGTGTAATGTATACAACATCAAATAAAGTTTCAAAAGTCACTATCACCCACGGAAAATGGATACGACAACACTTGGAAGGCGAAAGCATTACCTTCAATGATGCAGACGCAGATGGTGTATTATCTCCACATAATGATGCACTGGTAATATCCTTACTTGTACATGATACTAATATGAAACGAATTTTGATTGATCCAGGAAGTTCTGTAAATATTCTCCTACTAAGGGTATTGCGTGAAATGCAAGCTGAAGAAAAATTAGTCCCAAAAGCACATACTTTGTCGAGGTTCGATAACTCTAGTGTTGTGACAAAGGGAGAAGCAATCCTAACCACATTTGCACAAGGTGTTATGAAATATACCAAATTTCAAGTCGTGGATATGGAAATGGCTTATAACGTGATCTTAGAAAGGCCATGGATTTATGACATGGATGTTGTTCCATCAACGTTACATCAAGTTATTAAATTTCCATCACCCTGGGGAATATGTCAAATCAAAGGCAATCAACAAGTTTCAAGAAGCATCAATTCCGTTGCAAATTCAACCAATAAGGGTGAAGACAAATAACAATTACGGAATTCAGTTGGGGAAGATGCGGCGTCAATCTCAACTGAGCAAGAACAGATAGAGGTGGATTCAAGACCTGATACCATTCAAGAACCGGAGGAAAACGAGAACATCAAAACAACTATTGAGGAATTAGAAGAAGTGATTTTATTCATACACTGGCCTGAGAGGAAAGTGTACATCGGATCCAACCTTAGCCCTGAGGTAAAGCGTAAATTAATTGAATTTTTAAAAGCTAACGCAGATTGTTTTGCTTGGTCCCGCTCTGATATGATAGGGATACCAACGGAGGTTATGACTCATAAGTTAAACGTAGATCTATCATATTCTCCAGTGAAGCAAAAGAAAATAAAGCAAGGAACATTCAAGAATAAGGTGATTCATGAAAATTTTTAAAAATTGCTCAAAATTGGTTCGATTCGTGAGGTAAAATACCTTAACTGGTTAGCTAACACTGTTGTGGTACCTAAGAAGAACGGTAAGTGGCGAGTCTGTGTAGATTCCAAAGACCTTAATAAAGCCTGTCCAAAGGATTGTTTTCCTTTACCACATATAGATCAATTAATTGATGCTACTGCAGGGCATGAGCTATTAAGTTTTTTAGATGCATATTCAGGTTATAACCAAATCAAAAAGGACCCAGAAGATGAGAAAAAAACTTCTTTCATAACGGACAGGGGGACTTTTGGTTATAATGTAATTCCATTTGGTCTTAAGAATGTAGGTGCAACTTATCAAAGGTTAGTTACTCAAATGTTCCAAGAACATTTAGGTAAGACCATGGAGGTTTATATAGATGACATGTTAGTTACAACACAGCATTCAGAGGATCATATATCGCACTTATCTGAAACATTTAAAATTTTGCAAAAATATAATATGAAGTTAAATCTAGAAAAATGTGCATTTAGAGTGGCATTAGGAAAGTTTTTGGGTTTTCTTGTTTCCAACAGCGGTATCGAGGTAAATCCCGCATAGATTAAAGCTATCGAGGAAATTCCTGATATACATTCAGGCAAAAAAGAAGTGCAGAGATTGACGGGAAGAATTGCAGCTATGGGAAGGCTCATTTCTAAATCTTCAGAAAAATGTTTTAAATTTTTCTCAGCTCTTAAAAAGCAGGAACATTTCGAGTGGGATGAGGAGTGCCAACAGGCACTTAGAAATTTGAAGACTTACCTATCAAATCCACCCTTGCTAGCAACACCAAAGGCAGGGGAGAAACTTTTTATTTATCTTTCTATTTCAGAAGTGGCGGTAAGCGCAGTTTTGGTTCGTGAAGAACAAGGTAAGCAATATCCTATCTATTATGTTAGTAAATCCTTACTAGATGTAGAAACACGGTATCCACAGCTGGAAAAACTAGCATTTTCTTTAATTATGGCATCTAGAAAATTAAGACCATATTTTCAATATCATCCCATTATTGTGGTAACTGCACACCCATTACAAAGCATATTACATAAACACAAACTGTCAGGTAGGTTAGCCAAATGGGCTATAGAATTAAGTGAGTATGAAATCACATACCTGCCTAGAATGACAATAAAGTCTCAAGTATTAGCTGATTTTGTGGATGATTTCAGTCAAGGGATACAGTTCGAAGGTGATAAAAAAGTATAGGTACTTAATGGACCTAATCCAGGTACGTGGACATTATTTACTGATGGATCGTCTAATGTAAACGGAGCAGGATTAGGTATTGTCTTAGTACCACATACGGGTGAAACTATTAGACATGCTATTAAATGTATCTCCATGACTAACAATGAAGCGGAGTATGAAGCTATGATTGCAGGACTAGAATTGGCAAGGGAACTTGGAATAAATCAGATAGTGATTAAAAGTGATTCACAACTTATGGTTAACCAATTGCTGGGAACTTTCACGGCCAGGGAAGCTAGGATGCAACAATATTTAGAGAAGGTGCGAGAATTAATTAATCAATTCCAAACCTATAAAAAGTCATGCAAATTCTAAGGGATGAAAATGGTGAAGCAGACGCTATAGATAACCTTGCATCCACAGCTGATGTAGCGAATGATACGAACGCTTCAATCATACATTTTTTCCACCCAGCTCTTGAACCTGATAAGTATGAGGTAAATTTCAATCATTTAACCTGGGATTGGAGGAATGAAATTGTTATTTTTTTGCAGTATGGTACCGTCCCTGATGACAAAAAGAAGGTTTACGCTCTACGAAAAAAGGCAGCCCGATACTGTTTAAAACAAGCAAATTTATATCGGAAAATGTTTGGTGGCCCCTTAGCAAGATGTCTTGGACCTTCTCAAATGGAGTACGTAATGAGTGAAATACATGAAGGACATTGCGGAAATCACGCAGGAGGAAGATCGTTAGTAAAGACTTTAATTAGGGCAGGGTATTATTGGCCTAAAATGGAAGAAGAAGCTACGAATTTCGTAGCTAAATGCGACAAATGTCAGAGGTACGGTAACAATATGCACCGACCTGCCAAGTTGTTACACCCGGTTATTGCACCGTGGCCATTCATGAAATGGGGAATGGACATTGTTGGACCACTGCCTCAAGCTAAAGGACAGGTAAAATTTCTACTCGTACTTACTGATTACTTTACTAAATGGGTAGAGGCAGGAGCATTTAAACAGGTACGGGAAAAAGAAGTCAAGGACTTCATTTGGTGAAATATCATCTGCCGATTTGGTGTGTCGAAAGAAATAGTATGCGACAATGGTCCACAATTTATCAGAACTCAGGTCGTGGAATTCTTTCAAAGTTGGCAAATAAAAAAGATAACGTCAACACCTTATCATCCGGTAGGGAATGGGCAAGCGGAATGGACAAACAAGGTCATTATCAATAACTTGAAGAAACGGTTACACGATTCAAAAGGTAATTGGCCTGAGGTACTACCTGGGGTCTTATGGGCTTATTGTACGACGACAAAGACAAGCACGGGAGAAATACCATTTTAAATGATTTATGGCACGGAAGCCTTAATTCCAGTAAAAATAGGAGAACCGAGAACTCGGTACGTTTAAACAACAGAGGAATCAAATGATGAAGAGATGCGGGTGAACCTTGATCTGCTCGAAGGCAGGAGAGAAGCTGCATTAATAAGGATGGCAGTGCAAAAGCAAGTTATTGAACGATATTATAACCGGAAAGCACGTCTCAGATTCTTTAAAATTGGGGACTTCGTGCTTAAGAAGGTTTTTCAATCTACGAAGGCTCCTAATTCTGGAAAGCTAAGTCCAACATGGGAAGGACCCTACAAAGTTCATGAAGTTGCAGGGAAAGGAGCATACGAATTGGAGATGATAGATGGGAAAATTCTACCCTCGCATTGGAACGCTGTTCACCTGAAGAGATATTACTTCTGAGAAAGTACCCACGGTCAGGTATCGTCATGTTAAATTTTATCTTTGAATTGTTAAAATTTTGCTAACAATTTTAGATGCTAGGAAAAATGCTAACCCGTACCAAATGATGAGTCACGACCTGTACGGAAAAATGGAATACTCTAAAATTCCCGGCCCAGGGTTACAATTATTCTGATGGAAACACAAACGGGTTAAGCAGTCTTCATCTGTAATTGCACCTCCGAGTCCCGTATGTTTTTCCGTTTCAGGAAAAGGACCAATTTAAGAGAGACAGACAAGTTATCGAGGCTTCATACTTCATCGCTCAAACACTTGGGGGACTACATATATACACAGATACGTGTGGAAAAGCAAGGATACAAAAATCGAACAAGATTGATCAAGATTTAAAGAAAAAATGAGCTATAAAGAGACAAGTGCCGAGCAAAAGTTACGAAATTTTCAGCATTCATCATAGTGTTCTTTTCCATTAAAGCAAAGACAAATATTTGTCGTCATAAAAACAACGGAGTCACCTTTCAAACCCTTCCTTACATATAAAGATAGGGTCATGACTGTGTACTGAAACAGGTTATAAGAAGAAACTTTGTATGATTTATTTTTATTTTGTAAAAAACTGTTACAAGAAAAACAGTTACGAAAAAATTATAGATGTATTCCAAACACATGTAATGTATTATTCAAACAACTTGTCAAGGTTCATGAATAAAAACTTGTCAAAGTTATTTCAAACAAAACATGTATGTTCCTATTTCTTTTCATCGTATTATAACACCATTATGAAGTTGAGATGTCTTCATTATTAAATGTCGATAAATATAAAAGGGCCCTCTTTTATAAACCTCATGTTAATAAGTCATGAGAATAATCATAAAGCATTTTCAAAGGATAAAAATGCTAAACTACTCTCTAAGTCCTAAAGAAATGAAAAAGGCAAGAATAGAACATATAGAAGAACTAAAAAAACTTCTCAATATAATTTAAAAGACTAAGTATAAACTTAGTCAACAAAATGTTTATACAAGTGCCCCATCATGATAACTGGGGACTTTTTCCAAAAATCCCTTAAAATCTGACTAAGGGATAAACCATCATTCAACAACAACAACAAAAAAATAAGTTTAGAAACATAAACTGGTCACTGAGGTGGTGGAACATCAGAAGTTGCGGTATTAGCTTCGTTTTCAGGAACAACCATAGGCATGGTATCAACTTCTAAAGAAGAAACATGTGCCGTGTGAGTTTGACTTGAAGTGATAAGATTAGCGAGGGGAGCAAGAGTCACGGAAGCTTCAGCTTCTATTGATTGAGTCATGGAAATTTCACCCTCGGAAGCTTGAGCTGCAATGTTTTCAACTTCAAGAGATTCATCCGTAGCTTCTTCATTTGCAGGTTCTTCAGCCACGGGAGTCTCAATCGCCGGAGAAGGAAATTCAAGTGGTTGTTGAATCTTTTCAATAACGTCTAAAACTTTGTCCAATTCTGATTCCAAATCAAATTTTTCTTGACTGGCCTCAGTTTAAGCATCACGATGAGAGTTCAGAAAATCCCAACTCACTTCCAAGTCTAACTTATCTTCGAGAGTTTCATAATCTCTCTCCCACACAGCAAGCTCCTTCTTTAGCTCTTCGTTTTCAGCTAAAGTTGAATCAACAGAAGCACGAAGGGAGGCATGAGAACTCTCTAAAGCACGTATCTTATCAGAAGAGGTTCTTAAATCAGCTTGAGCTTGAGTCAAGCTTTGTACCAATTCTCCTGCATATTCTTCTTTTTTGCTCAGAAGTTCCCTAAGTTCTCTGATCTCTTCACTTGACTTTGACAACTGTTCTAAAAAGGAACACTCAAGGTGCTCCTTATCCTTCTCAAATTGGCTTGAAGAAGCCTTGGCAACTGCTAGTTCAGAGGTCAGTGCTCGCTTCTGCTGCTCCAGGTTATCTCTACTCTCTTGCAATTCTTCTATAGTTCCTTGAGCATTTTCAGACTGCTCCTTCCAATTAGCTGCTTCTAGCTGGGCTCCCTTAGCTATTCTCTTAGCCTCGAAGATAGACATTTCAGACTCACGGGCCTTCTTTTCTAGAAGGGAAATTCTTCCCATCAATTTTGTGCCAATAAGGTTATCCTACAATAGTAAAATGAAAGTAAGAATCAAGAAGTAAAAAAAAAACTTGTAAGTAAATAAAGAAAAAATACCTTTAAAGTAGAATGAACTATGTCATTCATCAAAGTTAAGCAGCTGTGGCTGTTCATTTTCTTCTTTTCAATATCTCCAATTAAGGGCTTGAGCCAGACATCTGCTCCACCAGATTTCCTTAGAAGACTGTCATTAGCAGGAACTTTGAGTGTCACGCTCCTCATAGCCAAACTTCTACTAGTGGAGCCCTCCTCTGTATGTTGAATAGAGGAAGGGGGAGCTATGGAAGGAGGAGCGGTAGAAGAAGTAAAAATAACAAGAGTCGAAGATGGGACAGTAGAAATAGGTAAGGGAGCAGGAGTGGATAAAGTGAGCAAAGAGGCACTTGTAGGTAAGGGAGGAATAGAAGGAACGGGAACGGAGGAAGAAATAGGAGGTTCATCCAAAACCGTACCTAACTCACCACTTTTGAAACCACTAATGAAAAGACATTGAATAGACTCATTAGTGTTGTGGGGGACAGTCTTATCATCAGAAAGAAGGTGAACAGGTTCGTTAAGAGAAGCACGGGCAGGAGAAACTTCAGCCTCATCTTCAGAAATGATGCGTCTCCTAGCTCTTGGCCTAGCCACCAAAGAACTGTCTTCATCTTCATCTTCCTCGAAATCTTATTCAATAACTTTTCTCTTTGACAGCGTAGCTTGAGTTCTTTCCAAAGAGAGGGGAGTTCCAGAAGAGGCTCGAATGGCGATAGCCATTTCAGCTGTCATACCTCGAATAGCAAATCCTGACAAAAAGAGGGGTAAAAAGTTAAAAGAAGAGGAGAAAGAATTTAATATACGAAAAAGCATAAGAGATGCATACCGTGAGTTTTCACTTTTCAACCATGTTGATTGAAAATGGATTTCCATGTTCGTGCCTCTACAAGCACGGCTTTCAAAATTGCATCTACCCAACCACAGAAATTAGGTACGGGTTCCACGTCTCCCATGGTTGCTACAAAAAAGCAAAAAAGAATGAAATTAAAGAAGGAGTTAAAACTCTTAAAAATAGGTACGGTAAGGAAGAAAGACCTACGTGCAAGGTTCCATTTTTCAGGAAAAGGAATATTTGTTTCACCCACCAAACCAACTGTGGGTACCGCAACATAACGGGTGTACCAGCCACGATCTTTATCATCTTTAAGGCTTACCAAGACCCTTTTTCTTCTTGCAGTTAAGGTAAAAACACCATTGCAGAATAGCTTGGGGTGGTAAAGATGAATAAGATGGGGAAAGGTAAATTCAACATCTGAATTGACAGACAAATACCTTAAACAAGCCACTGCTCTCCATACGAAGGGGCCAATTTGTCCTAAACAAATTTTGAAAAAATGGTAGAAATCAAGTATTACTGAGTCAATAGCAGGAGTAAATCCCAAAGTGAAGGGATAAGTATAAACAAAAGAAAATCCAATCCTGTAAGAAGAAATTCTCTAGTTTGGATTAGGGATTACTATACGAAGGTCACTTCCCTAACGGCAATCTTTTTGAACAATGGAGATCAAAGGTTCAGTGATTAGAGAGGGATATGTGTCGGCTCTATCTAAATTAGCAACCTGTTCACGAAGAGATTCTCTATCATGCTCTAAAGATAGATCATTCGGCACTATTTCCTCAATTAAAGGTTCTTGAAGAGGCTCGGAAGGTTCTTTTCCTTTAGAAGAGGATTTTTGAGTGAAAGAACCTCTAGTAACAATGCTAGAACTAGAAGAATGTGTAATGGAACCAGAACTGCCACCGCGAACAGATCCTAGGCTATGAAGTCTGCCTCTTCCACCCCTTCTATGTCTAACAGGGGCATTGGGGAAATTATCCAGAATTGGAACTTTTCTAGGGTTAGGGTTTGAAGATGACATGGTGGAAAAAGATCAATTAAAGAGGAAGCGAGTAGAAGTAAAGAGTAAAGTACTTAATAAGGTTTATGAAGGAGAAGACAAGGGAAAAAGGATTCAATCTGTATATAATAGCAACCGTCAAAGGCCAAGAAGTGTAATCATGGAAAGCCTATAATAAAGGCAACTATCTCTTCGTGAATAGTAGAGTTGAAGAAGCCTGGAATAAAGGTTGCAAAGTTGCAGAGCTAATAGGAAAGTAACATGTGTGTAGTAGCATTAAATGGAAAAGACAACTGAAGCGTCAGTGTTATCATGGCCTTGATTATGGCAAAAATTCTCTTTTTAATGAAGATCCACTTCCCAAATATTTAATTGATAAATAAATGGAAAGTGGGGGGACTATCTGTATTGGGAAAAAACTGAATTTATATATTGAAGATGACATATCATGACACATGTACTGGTCAAATGGAAAAAGTATGATAATCAATCAAGAGGCACGGGCAACAAAAGATACGGGAGAGAAGAAAATTAAAGAGACACGAGTCGCTACTCAAATAGCACGAGTCCCATACCTGTTCGAATCATTTAAAGCCCAAAGATCAAAAGGAATTAGAGGAATGAACCTGACAATGCAGAAGAGGCCAAATTCAATATTAAATGCCCAATACGTTAGGGAATTTGTATTTAATATGAATGATTGAGTAACGTTTCTTTTAATATCATTTATTGCTCATAATTGCCTCATTAAGACAGAGGCATTACACATTCTCCTAGAATCAACTATAAAAGGAGAAGGTCTCAACATCTGTAAGGACACGAAATACTATTGAGATAACACTGAAATACAAAACTATTTACTGCTTTATTATTACTCTCAAAAGTCTTTTATTATTTTTGTCTCTTGATTATCAGTAAACCGATTCTTCTATATTCTAGATTTGACTAAAAATCTATTTTTTGGTTAAACAATCACTATCAAACGAAATTCGAGAGGTATTGAGATCTCGAGGTTTTTCTGCTATCATAAGCATCGGTCCTAAAGGAGCTATCTACCTAATTTTGAGGTAGAACCCAATCTCGGGGGCCCCGATTATTCCAAGTATGAGCTCCAAAGAGCCAACATCAAAATTCGGAGGCTAACTCTACAAGAACGATATAACATAAAGAATGGAAAGACTTGAAGCCGAAAGGTTCCCTTGCATTGCCAAAAAATATATTTACATGGGGCGTCTTTACAAGACTCGTTTCCCCGGGAGTACATATATAAAAAGAAAGAAGAAAAGTAAAGACGACGCAACCTACTCTTCATCGCCACTACCCTCCGAACCATCTCTGGGACCTTCATCCAAAACAACTAAGAGCTCCCAATTTTCCTCCAATTCTCGAGTCTTCTCGACCTCGGTTGAGAGATCGACACCTTTGGAACTGGCTTCCTCTAAGGCTTGCCTCCTCACCTTTGCGCTAGCATGAGCGACAACCTGAATCAGTTTTGCTCGGCCTTCTCCGATATACTTCAGGCTATTTGATTTGCAGTAGCGGCGTCCTTCAGATAAGTAACAACTTTTCCTTCGACCTCGTACTTGGCCGCAAATAGCACAGTAATCTCTTTTCGAGCATTGTTGAGAAGACCTTGAGTCGATGTCAATTCTGAGGTCACTACCTCATTTCGTTTCCTCAGCTCGAGGATCTCCCCATTCTTCTGCCCGATTTGCGAAAGAAAAAGTAAGTCAGCAAGCAATGAATTATGGGAATGATGAAAGTATTTATTAGTAATGAATTACCTGCTCCGCAAGGCCAACCCTTTATCTGAGCACTCTCTCCAAACTCGCCCAGCTCCTTCTTCTTTCGGGCAGAGGAGGCCTCCAACTCTTACAGTCTCGAGATGAGTTTCTTGAGCTCCTTTCCATGGCACGAAAGCTCCTCTTGGAGCCTAGAGAGGGCATGATCATACATCTCCTTAGACTACGGAGAGACAAAAGAGTCAAAAAAGTAAGGAAAAATGCTTGAGATTAAAAAGAAAAAGTATACATGAACAACCATCACCAGTCGCTAAAATTTCTTTGCTGCCTCAATAGTGCGGGGAGCATCGAGATCGACGTCCTCGCTCACATCGTCGAAGTCATCAAGAAAGTCTCCAAATGTACCTCCCCCTTGAGAGGACCCCCCATGTTAGCAGCATTCGGGTCTTGAGCGTCCTTTAACTCCCCAGAGGAGAACTGAGGGCCCAAATTAGATCCATCCAGGGAATCGATGTCACCAAGGGGAAACTCCTTCCCCGAAAAAGCTTCGGGCCTGGACCCTTTGGGTATAACAACAACGGTCTTCCTAGCCGAGGCTACACCATATTTGGTCACGGGATTAGGGGCCACATTCACACCCTCCTCGAGGGTCTCTACCTCTTGGGATCGATCCGAATCGGCCGTTCTAGATTTAGAAGCCTCTAGTTGGGGCACCTGCGGGACTCCCGTGCCTGACCTCATTCTCTGTACCAACCGGTACTGGCCCTCATCATCATCTTTATCCCTAGTGCCGGGACTTGCTCTAGAAATAGAAGCCGAGGTCCTGGTGGTAGGTCGAGGCCTATGTGATTTAGGTTTCTTTGCCTTAGGAGAATCAGTATCTGCCTTATTCTTCCTTTTCTTTACCTTAGTAGGATTCCAAGTCTCCACCTCACCGTCGAGAGGTGGTCTCATCCGAGAACCATTGCCAAGGCCTGCACAAACATAGTGGCCAAAGTTTATTAGGACAAAGGATACTGGGGGAGAAGCATAAGATTAAGATGTAAATGGTAAGAAGAACTTTACCATGATTCTTGGTCGGGCCAAGACCAGGTGAGATATGGAAATGCAGTATCCAACTGCCCGATCCTGAAACGCTTCGGGATACCAGGCGGTAGCTGCAAAAAACAAGGGGAAATCATTTTTTGAAAGAAAGGTAAGAAGATCACAGAGCATGTTTGAAGGAAAAATACTTACATTATGTATTGCACTTCTCAGGGAATGGCATCCTCCCGGTCGAGATGATGTCCGAGGTCCTCACCTGGACGAACCTATTCATCCACCCTCGATCCTTGTCCTCATCAGTGCTCGAGAAAAATAATTTTTTGAACCGGTGGTGAAGCTTAATCAAACCTTACTAAAATCAAGGTCTATATAATCTGATTAGATGGTCGAGGGTAAAGGTCTCGCCGTCGACCCCATCAGAGAAATGACGGAGCATGTAGACTATCCTCCAAAAAGATAGATAGATTTGACCGAGCATCACTTTGTACTTATCACAAAAATCAAGAATAATCGGATCTATCTCCGAGGAAGAAGTGTTAGAAGAATTGACCGGACTCAGAGTGAACGGGTAAGTATATACATAAAGGAAACCAGTTTTGTGGTCTGTTATGCTCTCGTTAGAACGGGGAATCTCCACCAGCGTTTCCTTCTCCCATCGATAGTCTTCCTTCACTTTTTCTATGTCTGTCACAATGCTAATGTATCGAGACAGATGTTCGCATTGGCCCGGTGTAGATGAAGGTTTGTCGATGGTAAAATCTTTCGTCATGTCGAACCCGATGAGAGTATATTGTTCAATGGTAGGTATCACTTTGGAGTTTCCTTTGGATGTTCGGGATGAAGAGGCAGCCTCATATTTTCGAGGAACTATCGTGGAAGTTCTAGCCATGATAGTGGCAAAACTTTTTGAGAAAGTAGGCAAAGGATCAAGAACAGAGGAAGTAAGAACGCGAAAGAGGATGGATTTAGCCTTGAAAATTTGAAGATATCGTGAAAGTATGAATTACCCAACGACTGGTGCATTTATAGGAGCTGTGTAGGTAGTGGAAATGATGAACCAATAGCAGGTCGTGGGCTCCTCGATAGTCTGCTCGACGACGACCCTTGCGCGACTTTTTGAATTATGGCATTTAATGCTCTGAAGGGATGACATCATAGCGATAGGAGCTCAAAATCGTTTCCTATCACTTTGTTCTAGGAAATGCCGAGACTCTCTGTATAAAGTGGAAATCAACTACTCAATTTTACGGGCATTAAGGTATCTCAAGGGCTTCCGGTGATCGACTCCCAAAATTCTCAATGGTCAACTTCGAGATAGTATAATTAATGATTGGCCCCAATATATTGTGAATTAAGGTGGAGCATGGCAGGTCAAGTCTAGTAGACTAGCCCAAAGGCGAATCAAGGCATTAAATGGTTATACCAACCTCATATCTTTTTAATTAATGCATTTGTACTATATTGGATTTCTCCCTCTTATATAAAGGGTATCCTTGTCATTTTGTAAACATCTGTTGCTCCATACTAAATATACAAGAACATTCTTTCTGCACCCTAACATATTCTCTTGATTTTGTTACTTCATTTATTGCTCGTATTTATCGTGTTATACTAAAACTTCATCATTTATTGCTTATTATTGGCCATAAAGGGCCATCTTTGATTTACTTATAACTGTTAGTCTCCATCAACCACCTTTGATAGCTTCCGGCCGAGCTTCAGGCTCGACCGCGAGGCCCTTGAATAAGCAAGCTCGAGGCCCCGATTGATAGCGATCCGGTTTGATCAACATCTCATTTTTAAGCTCTTATCTTGTTTCTAAGTCTTTAGCATCAACTGCCTAACAACTAGCATAAAAATAGATCACGTATTTTTAAAACCACTAAATAAAATTTAAATGTTATTACCATTTTTACGGTAAATAAAGCTGTCATGGCGGAGCTGTGACAATGGTCTCTTAGGTCGTATTTGATGTCCCAAAATTTTTTTATGTGATCCGAGTTTGAGATTCGGGGCCCACGACAGAGGGCGTGGCCTATATCGATGAAAATATAGGAATCGGGAAGAATTCCAGTTTTATGGCCGTAAAACGCCAAATAACGAGGAACTGTCATGGCAGAGCGGTGAATATAATTCATTAAGTTGTATTTGATGTCCCAGAATTTTTAGGCGATCCAGGTTCCAGGGACCGGTCCCACGACGGAAGGCATGGATTATAGGACATGAAAATATGGGAATCGGCGAAATTTCAATTTTATGGACGTAGAGCGCCAAACAACTAGGAAGGGTCATGGCGGGGAAGTGACCATGGTTCCTTAGGTCGTGTATAATATCCCGATTTTTTTAGGCAATTTGGATATGGGGGCCAGGGCCCTCGGCGGAATGCGCGGGCTATAGCACATGAAAATATAGGAGTCAGGTCAAATTCTAGTTTTATGGCTATAAAATGCTAATAAACAAGGAACGATCATGGTGGGGCGGTAAATATGGTTCCTTGGGTCGTAATGGATGTACAAGTTTTTTTAGGTGATCCGGGTCCGGGGGCTTGGGCTCACGGCGGAATGCATGGGTTATAACACGCGAAAATATAGGAATCAGGCGGAATTATAGTTTTACGGCCGTAAAATACCAAAAAAACGAGGAACGGTCATGGTGGGGCGGTGACCATGGTTCCTTAGGTAGTATATGATGTCCCTAAGTTTTTTAAGGCAATTTGTGGGATTTGAGGCGGGGGGTGGGGAGAGGGTAGGGGCTGACCCACAGCGGAAGGCATGGGCTATAGCATACAACAATATGAGAATCAAGCCGAATTCGAGTCTTATGGCCGTAAAATGTCAAAAAATGAGGAACGGTCATGGCAGGACGGTGACTATGGTTTCTTAGATCATATTTAATATCCCGAAAATGTTTTAGGTGATCTGGGTCTAGGGGCCCTAGTCCATGGCGGAAGGCGTGTGTCATAGCACACGAAAATATGGGAATCCGTTGGAATTTTAGGTTTATGGCCGTAAAATGCCAAAAATAAGGAACGGTTAGGGCGGGGTGGTGAAAAATGGTTCTTGTTACATCTCATGTTTCTCGTACATTAAAGTTTTGTCTTTAATTAATTGACATAGAATCGGGGATGAGATTATCTTGAGGTTAGCATATTTATGCTATTTATAACAAGCGATAAGTAAGTGCCATGAAGGATAAAGGTTACACGAATTAAAGACAATGAGTTTCGTTGAAGGTTGTCGATTTGGGATAAAATACGGTCTGAGCTATAATACCCTATATTTATGGACTAGTACCATATAAGGTACCATATGACCGTGATAGTATGATATATAAAGTATATTCAATTTATTAAAATTGAATAAAATTTTAAGTAATTTGAGACAATTCTTAATTATGCGGGTAATTAGTTAATTATCGGGTAACGAAATATTACCTAATTACCTAATAAGTAGATAAAAATTAATATTTCTCGCCCCCACCCCCATGTGGCAGGAAGGAGCTAACCAAACAAATGACTAAGGGTCATTTGGGATTAGGTGGCAACCTAATGTATGGATTTCAAGACACTTCATTTAGGATTTTAACTATAAGTAACGTTTCATTCTCAACAATCAGATTCCTAAATTCCCTACACAACTATAATAATAAAAAACGTGAGCTTAGAACAACAACAACAACAACAACCCAGTAAAATCCCACAAGTGGGGTCTGGGGAGGGTAGTGTGTACGCAGACCTTACCCCTACCCCAAGAGGGCAGAGAGGCTGTTTCCGAAAGACCCTCGGCTCAATATAATAAAATGACAAAAAAGACAAAAGAAGAGAGTATTAGATTCACCGCGGAAATCATACGGTAAAAGGAACATAGAGAGCAGGAAAA
>MU736107.1:5823-17144 GCA_026770625.1 Nicotiana glauca
AAAAACAAGGGAATACTTTTTCAAAGTCACAAGCAGGCACCCACCTAAAGAACAAGGGAATACTTTTCAAGTAAGCTGTAAGCAGGCACCCACCCGAAGAACAAGCGAATACTTTTCAAGTAAGCTGTAAGCAGGCACCCACCTGAAGAACAAGGGAATACTTTTTAAGCAAGTTGTAAGCAGGCACCACCTGAAGAACAAGGGAATACTTTTTCAATCAATAGTAAGCAGGAGTCCACCTGAAGAATGGACACAATCAAAAGTTATGCAAGATACAAGTTCAAGGCAANGATCTTTACCATGGTGTAATAAGGAGGTCAGCAGGCGGTGACAACAAGCAACAACAATAAGATCACAGCTCCCTGGTAGTCTCAACTACCAGATATTCCTGAACTACACTGACCTGATTCCTGTTTAGCCCAGGATATGTAGGCAATCCGTGAAGCAGGATGCGGTCAAAAACTTTCAAAAAATGCTTCACACGGAATAAGCGAATGGGCAAAAATCCCTCATTACTGCTCACTTATCTTTGCACTGAAACTCTGCGTGTTCCCGAGCAAAGAGGGCCAGCTGTGAGCACGTGATTTTTGCCCCAAGCAAATTGTTCCAAAATATAGGCAAAAATGATTTTTGAATTTATGTGGCAATTTGTTGATAATTGTTTGATTAATAATAATTCATGAAATAAGAAGAAATACTAGGACTTTTTCTAATTTTTGAAAGGAAAAATAAAATAAAATACCATTTTTGTATTAATTAGAAAATATCAAAAAATAGAAATTAATTACTCTTTAATTTTAGGAAAATCAGAAAATAAAAGGAAAAATTAAAAGAAAATACAAAAGAAAATACAAGTGAAATAAATAGATAAATAAATACAAAAAGTAAAATAAAAAATATATATAGAAAAGAAAAGAATACAAAAATACGAAAATACAAAAAGGTAAAATACAAATATAATATACAAGACTTGGGCTAAATACAATAATTAGCCCAAGAGATATAATACATTGATCAGGCCCAAAATATAACCAGCCTGGTCTGTTGGACCATAAACCAAACGACACCATCCAGGGAAATTGAATCTGGACCGTTGGAAATTTGATCAAACGGTCCGAGAGTGACGGTTGCCTAAAAATAAAACGACGTCGTTCATTTAAAATAATCAGGGCCGTTCATCTGGTACATCTAACGGATAAAATTCAAAGCTTCATTTAACCACACGATGTCGTATGAGGTGAAGTGAATCCTGGCCATTCGTTTGATCTAATCCAACGGTTGGTGCATACATATGTATATTAAATATGAAAAAAGAGGCGTGTATATTCATTATACACTCTTCATCTCTAACCTCAAAACCTAGCCGCCTTAAAATTCTCTCAAATACCCGCCGGAAACCTACCGACGGGAAACATTACCTGCTCCGATCAAACCACCACGAACACCCCTGAACAACCATGAACTCCTCTTTCACCCTATCTATCTATTTTCCTTCAAATCAGACTCAAACTCATCGAATATTGAAAAAACAAGTCGCCGGAACCCTAGCCGGCGACCACACTTTTGAACCAGTGTTCACCATTAACACCCCAGGGCCATCTCTTCATCCTCTTTAACCCCCACTAGATAGTTTTCTTCGAATCAAGCCCGAACTGTTCGAATATTAAAAAATATCGCGCCGGAAACTCCACTTTGGCGAACACTCCTAATCCCAAAACCACCCTAATAGACCCCTAGACTTATTCCTAGAGTCTTTCTTACAAGACTCGAAGAGTCTGTTCAAAGATCAAAAATCCAAAAAAATAACTCCTGAACTTCCAATGTTCTGGATAACCAAGAAAAGTGAAGAAAAATGAAGGAAAAGAAAACAGAAGAAAGAAAGAAAGAAAAGAAGAAACAAATCGAAAAGCTAGGTGTTCTAATCCTGGTTTTCCTATCTGCATGTCTTTGCTTTCTTAATTTTTCTATTTGTTCTATCACATGTCTTTGCCTTCCTGATTGTTTTATCACATGCCTATTTGTCTTCTGATTTTGCTCAGTTATGAATAGCATGGTAGCTTTCTGATCTTTCTACTTAGGAATCACATGTCTTCTTTTCGGATAAAATTTTTAGTCAAAATATCTCATGTTTTGTTGTTCATAGCCATATTTGAATTTTAGGACTCTTATTTGATAAATTCGAAATAAGTGACTGAGTATTCTGTTGATAAGATTCTACCTATGACTGATTTGTTCCTCTTGAATCTCGTCAATTGAGTGCTTAGACCAAATTTGACTATATCGGTAAAACTGTCTATTGTTGGCTATTTTTGCAAGTCAATTTTGACTTTGGCTTTTAAATGTCTGATTGATAAAAGGGGTTTAAAAGGGTAAATAAAAGGAAAATACAGGGCTAAAGGGGGAAGGTTAATTGGTATACTGGTAAATAAACCTAAGGGGATAAGGGTGAAATGGGTAATGCTACTTGGTTCATGGGTGATTAGATAAAGAATAAAGGGTATTTTGGGCATAATAAATGGGTAATTGAGTGAAAATTGAAATCAAGTGAGGGTAACTTAGACAATTAAGGGTATTAGAATAGTATAGATGCCACTAGAACCTTCTAGCAGGGGTTCTAGTGCATTTCTGATTAAACTAAATGTATTAATCTGAAAATAATTCATAAAATAAGGGGTGGGAAATCAGAATATGAATTTCAAAAATTCCCTCCCTTTTCACTCTATAAATAGGCTTCATTTGGCCTATCTTAAGAAGTTTTTTGGACAATCTGAAATCTTCCTGGATTATCTCTGCAATTTTAAGTCTTCATCTCAGAAAATTCTTTAGTTCAATAATTCAAAAAAAATACCAAAAACAACAGAAGTAATTACATTAGTTTTCACATCAGTTTCGAAGATTATTTGGTGCTGATTGTCAATTCATATGCAGTTGATTGTTGTTGATTTGTGATTTCTGCTGGATTTGAGTCCGTTAATCTCGGAGCTGTGATTAATTGCTGTTGAACTCTCATTGCTGATCATCTTCCTGTAAATTTCAATTAGATTCTCATTGATCTTCATCTTATTTCCAGGTATATTTCGTCTACTTCAGCTCTGGACGTGAATTAATGGCATGTATAATTCTGTTGTATGAACTTACATGTATTGTAATTTCAGAAAGTGATTTGTAACTAATTTGAACTTTTGGACTGTTAAAATTAGTGTTAGTGAATTGTTTAATACAAATCATTTAATATTATACATCTTATTTCGTTTAGAATTTGAATAATATATGACATTGATTATTGTAATGGGGCAGTTTAAAGTACTCATACAAACTGCTTTGGTAAAGTTGGTTAATGTAGCTTTAGTAGATTAAACATTCGTTAGTATAAATTTTCAGATAGTTTCAATGGCCATTTCTCTAATGTAGTGGTTTATTTCGGCTTTATTAAACTCTATTTTGGTATAAAATTGGTATTGCACTAATAGGTATCGAGTTACAATGAGATATAGGTTCAAAAGAAAAGTTATGGTATTAAATTAAAATATTGGCGTTAGCTCTTGTAGAAGTGTGCAAATCCAGATTAAAAATAAAAATTCATGTTTAGAAACTAATGGTAAATTGAAATGATTGATAGTTTATCCCAATTCAATGTATGATTCAATTTGTATAATCAGTGATCATGGTAGTATAAGTATTCATTTGCTAGGTACCAAGTCTAAATTCAAATTTTAAGAGCTATTTGCTCGGGCCTAAACGTGCTGTTAACAGGCCTATTTGAAATCGAATATCTCAAATTGTTTGAATAATCCTTTGAAAGGCTTAGATTTGTAATTACTTGCAAATATTACTCTTACCAAAATAAAATTGACTTCATAATAAATATGGATGTGAATAGAATATATAATTGGACAACATTAATAGTTATTTTAGATAGGGGAAAAACAACAATAGAAAACATAGCACACCATAGGTTTGGCCCTTTTAAAAATGAAATGAGATGAGCCTCGTATTAAGCTAAAATACATGGGGCCCTCAAATAATCGTTATAATATTTTAGATTCGGAAGGACCGTTTATCTAATTTCACGGTCTTTCCCAAAAGTAATAAGAAATAGATTCCTTAGGCACAATTTTAATATACATTCTCAAGTACCAGTGCACATTTATGTGACCCAAATATTATTCTCGACGAAGTTGAAATGTATTTAAAGCCACAGGCGTACTGGTACGGTGTGGTTCAAAAAATGTATTTTCACGACGTTGCAATTCCTTAAAATTGATAAAGCGGAATACTAATAATGCACATAATTAGAATATATAGAAATCGGATAAAAGCAAATATAACAGTTGAGCGACCGTGCTAGAACCACGGAATTCGGGAGTGCCTAACACCTTCTCCCGAATTAACAGAATTTCTTATCCGGATTTCTAGTTCGCAGACTGTAACAGAGTCAAACTTTCCTCGATTCGGGATTAAAACGGTGACTTGAGACACCATTATATTCTCAAGTGGCAACTCTGAAAAACTTAAATAACTAATCCCATTCCGACTGTCCTTAAATTGAAAAACTCCTTATTATACCCTTCGCCGGGTGTAACCTGTAAAAAGGAGGTGTGACACTCCTTTAACTCCTTCAGCTCCCCAGGTGCCATACGATATGGTGGAACAAAAATGGGATGAGTTCCCGGCACCAGGTCAATACTAAAATCTATAATCCTGTTCGGTGGCATACCCGTCAGGTCTGCAGGAAATACGTCAAGAAAATCCCTTACAACAGGGACAAAATCAATACTGGGAGTCTCTACACCAACATCCCACACGGATGCTAGATATGAAATACAACCTTTCCCAACCATATGCTGGGCCTTTAAGAAAGAAATCACTCTGCTAGGAACATATCGATCGAACCTTGCCACTCAATCCGTGGCACACCAGGCATAGCCAAAGTCACTATCTTAGCATGACAGTCCTGAATAGCCCGACACGGAGATAACTAGTACATGCTCAAAATAACATCGAATTCCACCATACATAATAACATTAGATCCACTCGGGTCTCCTGACCCCTATTAGACACAACACACGACTGGTACACACGGTCTACCACAACAGTATCGCCCACTGGCATAGAAACATGAATAGAAGAAACAAGGGACTTGCAGGGCATATGCAGATAAAGAGAAAAATAAGACGACACATAAGAGAAAGTAGAACAAATGTCAAATAACAAAGAAGAATCCCTGCGGCAGACTAAGATAATACCTGTAATCACCGTATCTGAAGAAATTGCATCGGGCCTAGCTGGAAGTGCATAGAAGCGAGCCTGGCCACCTCAGGATCGACCTTCCCCTCTGTGGCGACCCCTAGATTACTGTCCCCCACCCCTAGTTGATTAGGTAGGGGGTGAAGTGGCTGGGGCTGAGGTTGATGACTGACCCCTCTGCTAAGAACAACAAGGGTATCGCCTCCACAAATGGCCCATCTCTCTACACTCATAACAACTCCTAGGTGCTGGAGATGGGGACTGATGGGAACCCCTAGCACTGTTATAACCAGTAGATTCTCCTACATAGACAAATCCTGAATCGATGGAGCATGGTACGAACCCTTGGCTGGAAGTGCACTAAGTGAATAATGGTCCTGCTGAGAACCGTGAGAACTACGGCCTGATGATGCCCCATGATAACCTGGGCGAGCTGACTGAGCATGTCGGAACTGTCGGCCTTTGCCGTGCAGAAACTGGCCCCTCGAAGGAGCACCCCCCAAAACTTCCATATCTTCGAGGCCTCTTAGCCTCCCTCTCCGCGTGCTCCTCGCGACGAACTGACTCAATCTCTCGTGCAATATCCACCACCTCCTCGAATGTAGCACCTGGCACCCTCTCTCTACTCAAGACAACTCGAAGCTGGTAGGTGAGGCCATCAATAAACCTCCTGATCCTCTCTCTCTCTCTCTCTCTCTCTCTCAATAGAAACTAGCCAAATAGCATGTCGAGCCAACTCCGAGAACCTCATGTAATACTGGGTAACTATCATATCCCCCTGTCGAAGCTGCTCGAACTGCCTACGCAGCTCCTCCCTGCGGGGCTGTGGGACATACTTCTCCAAAAATAGAATGGAGAACTACTACCAAGTTAGAGGTGCAGAACCAACAGGCCTACGTTTCTCATATGCCTCCCACCAAGTGAAGGCAGCTCCGGTAAACTGAAAGGTCATGAATGCAACACCGCTGGTCTCCAAAATACCCGTAGTGTGAAGAATCCGCTGTCATCTGTCTAAGAAACCCTGGGCATCCTCACCCTCTGCACCACTGAAAGTAAGAGGCTGGAGCCTGCCAAACCTTTCCAATCTAGGCTGCTTGTCCTCCGGCATAAAAGGAGCTACATAACCCTGAGCAGCTACCACCGGTTGGGCTAGTGGTGCCTCTCGTGTCTGCATTCCCTGAACCACCGGATTAGGTCTGCGGGCAGCGGGAGTCTAAGATCCTCCCCCTGCCTAAGAAGTGGCTGCGGTAGTAGAAACTGCAACCACCTGAGCAAGGCTAGTACATACTGTCAATATTTGAGCCAAGGTGTCCTAAAGACCTGGAATCACAATGGACACAGCTGGTTCCTGAGCTGGTGCTGCTGGAGCATCCACTACTGGGACCTGACCCTGAACTGGGTGGCTAGTGGGTCTGCAGGTGCTATCCCAGCTGTTGTGGGGGCTGTACCTCTATCCCTACCACGTCCTCGCCTCTAGTGGCTCCCACTAGTGATACAGGTGGTCGTCCGTCCTGACCAGTAGCGTGTGTCCTCACCATCTGTGAGAGAATAAAATAATAAAAGTTTAGTACTCGGATCAACAATTTTGCACGATAAGAATTTCAAGAATATGGAATTTTCCTAAAGGTTTTGTAGCCTCTCGAGGATAAATACAGACATCTCCGTTCCAATCCGCGAGACTCTACTAAACCTGCTCATGACTCGTGAGACCTATGTAACCTAGGCTCTGATACCAACTTGTCACGACCCTAAACCCAAACCCGATTGTGATGGCGCCTCTCGTGAAGACAAGGACAGCCAACACACTTCCAATTCACTTTAAGCAGTTAAAATAATAAATACCAAGTCTTTAAAAGAAGTAAAATCCCAAAATAATAGCATAAGTTGCAGAATTAAAAACCAACACAGCCCGACATTGGGGTGTCACCAGTTATGAGCATCTAAAATAATACTAGTAAGTCTGAAGTCTAATTCACTACTACATAACTGAATAAAAAAGAACTAAGATAGAGGGAGAATATACTGGGCTGCGAATCGCCAAGCTCAGGCTCTCAGCCTCATTATCACAATTAGTGTATCACTGTTGTGGCATGCAACCCGACCCAAAAGTATTCTCACAATACTGGACCTTGGCCTTACAGTTAGAATCTCATAAGACCTTGGGGAAATAGTAAAAATATGCAGCTCAGCTCAAACTATCTTTAACCATCATTAATGGTTTCTAAAAAAATTAACATAGCTGAGTTTTAAAAACATTGAAAGATCTGGCATGGCTGAGCACAAGTATGAAATCAAACACTGAGAAAAATATCATTAACGATCCCCTAGGGGTTCAAACAGTTGGCACGAAGCCAAGATATGTCATTTAGCCAAAAGTATAATAATATCAAACAACTAGCAACCAAATATACAGAAAAATAGGCATTCGGGATGGACTAAGTCACAATCCCCAACAGTTCATGACCCCACGCTCGTCATCTAGCGTGTGTGTCACCTCAACATAACCAAACGTTGTGTAATCTGGGGTTTCATACCCTCAAAATAGTATTTAAAATTATTACTCACCTTGAACTATCCCGAAAAGCTACTCTACGACACGCTTGCCTCTCGAACCAACTTCCGGGTGCTCCAAATCTACCAAGTTCAGGTTTGTATCATCAAATTATGCTAAACGAATGAATTCCAATTGAAAAATATCGATTTTAAGCACAAAATCCGAAATCAATGAAAACCTTATCGCCGGGCCCGTATTTTGGAACTGGACAAACTTTATACAAAAAATTTCTTCATCATCTCACGAGTTCGTACATATAAAGAACTCAAAAATCGGAGTTTGTTTGACCCCTCAAATCATCCCTAGAAGGTCTCATAATCTTAATCCCTAACTCCACCTTTTTCTACTGATTTTCATGAATTAAACACTGTTATTTTATTCCTTAATCACAAATCATTGAGTTTTATGGTCCAAAATCCTTACCTCAATGAAGAACAATGATTTTCTCTCTTCAAAATTGCCTCAAAGCTCTTTTCCTATTCAAAAATATTGTAAAAGGGTTTAATGGTCGCAGAGTGTTTATTTAAATATTGCTCACGTGTTTTACTGTTCAGCTCAGTACTGTTCACCCGAGTTACTATTTACCCGAGTACTGTTCACTCGAGTTATTGTTCACCCGAGTTACTATTCACCCGAGTTATTGTTCATACTGCTGTGAAAAAATGCAGCAGCTTTTCCTCTAGTCTAAATTGCTCCGCTAACCTTTCGAGATCCACCTGAGGCCCTCAAAAATCTCAACAAATATACCAACCCATCCCATAATATCTTTCAAACTTAGTCGAGCCTTCGAAACACCAAAATCACATCAAATTCAAGCTTATGAACTTTGAAATTCATAAATTCCACCAATGACGTCGAAACTATCCAAAACAACTCCGATTGACCTGAAATTTTAAAGACATATCCAAAATGATATTACGAACCTGTTCCAACTGTCGGAATTCCATTTTGACCGCGATAGCCTATTTTCCATTGCCAACCAGAAATCGCCAAGAACTAACTTTCGTCAATTCAAGCCTAATTCTACACCGGACATCACAAAAATCTTCCAGACACACTCCTAAGTCCCAAATAACCTAATGATGCTATCCGAGCCATAAAATCTACATTCCGAGGTCATTTACCAGTAAGTCAAGTCTTGATTGACTTTTATAACTCTAAAGCTACTTTTCGTGACTAAGTGTCTCAAACCTTACCAAAACAATTTCGGATTCAATCCACTAACCCGATACCACATAACACGGATAAACAAAGCATAAAGAAGCATAAATAGGGAAAACAGAGCGGTAATTCATGAGATGACTGGCCAGGTCGTCACATATGCAGAGGAGAATATTTGGGAGAGAGGAGCAAATGTCAAAGCCTACACGAACCTAATAGATGATTATCTTGGAAGTATGGCATCGAGAAGTCGCCAACTCAGGTGGGGAGAATGTCATGGGCGGCTTTCCAGCCATGCCCCATGAACCCTTGGGCGCGCCCCGTGCATCTTAGCAGGATCCCAATGCCCAGCTCCACGGACGGCCACATGGTCTTGGCTACTCCTTGTGACAAGAGCGAATGTGCCTCTGTCTCCCCAATGATATCCCTTGCTAGTTCCCAACCACAAGCAGATGCCAAAAATGCCGCACACGCAGACCGTGATGCCACAGACAATATTTCTGACAACAGACCTGTTTCTTCCTTGTATAAAACTAAGTCCTTTTTATTGTAAATATAGAGTAATTTTATTTCATGTACTTCTATTATGTTTCTCTAGCTTAGTCAAGTCTAGTCTTGTAACTTGGGTTTATTTTTGTAAGCACTATTAGGGGGGATCAAGCAATCAAACTTTCTAGTGAGCAAACAATTCTCTGTGCTGGTATCTCTCCTCCTCGATACCGTGTTGCTTTTCTACAATAGCTTTCATTACTGAAATCAAGCTTTCTTTCATTCTCAATTCTCATTTTTTTTTCTCTCAATTTTTCTTGACATTGGTTTTTCTGTACGACACTAACAATCTCGTTTAGTGTACGGAGGGACCTCAGTTGGCGGACAGTAATTGCACTGACATCAGTTTCTTAGTCTTACGTTGCCCTTCCAAGAAATCCCAGGAAGGCGCCACGTAACATAGATGTTAATTTAATATTTTAATCGTGCAAGCAAGTTCGTATAATATTTTTAGACTTGTGTGAAGGTTTGGGTTGGAGCTCCGACGGCTCGCGTAAGTTTCGAAAGGTTTTTGCACTGAAAATGGAAAAATCTGGTGTGTGGTGCTTTGGTGTCGCAAATGAAAATAGTAGGCTGGCATTTGCAAAGGTGGAAGGTGAAAGGTAGTTGTCGCAAATGCGACCTCCCCTTCGCAATTGCGAAGCCAGTAAGAATTAGACAATGTTCGCAATTGCGAACAATTGTTGGCTTTTGCGATGTTCCCCAGGTCGCAATTGCGAAGCTCTATCGTAATTGCGATGTATGCTGAGTCTGTTAGGGTTCGCAAATGCGAGCCCTAGTTCGCAAATGCAACATCTTCAACTGGTTAAAGGGTTAGGAGATGATACTAATCATATTCCATCAACATATCTTAGATTTTAACATCAAAATCCTATGAATCAAAGTGAAAATTTGTGAAACTTTGTCAAATTTTTAAAAAATAAGAAACTGATTTTTGAGAGTCGATTTGGACTTGAGTTTTTACACTAATTACATATATGAACTCATGGGATCATGGGTAGAGGAATCTACCATTGGACCCAGGATTTGACCAGGCGAGCTCCTGGTTAACTTTTGTTGACTTTTTGAAAAAAGTATAAAGATATGAGCTTTATCTATTGCAATTGAATTTTCTAGCATTGTTTGATAATATTTAGTCGATTTTGGTTGGATTTGAGGCGGGTGGAGGCGGATTTTAAGGGAAAAGCTATTTCCAAGTGTTGAATTGGTCTAGTTGAGATAAGTGTCTTGCCTAACATCGTGTAGGAGAATTACCCCTCAGGACTGGTATTGTTTGATTCAATTGTACAAAGTAAAATCCATGTATGCAAAGTGACGAGTGGGTACACGGGTTGTAAAAGGAACGCAAATGGTCCATTTGCAATAGACTTTATTGTTTTTTCCCTTTTCATACCAAATGGATCTGACTCTTATAACTAGATCTTACCTGGCTCTAGTTGCAAAATATACAAATTAGAATAATTTGGACTTGAAAGTTACTAGATTAATCAAGCATAGATATTTTATTTAGAAAGAAACCACGAAATTTTATTAAATTAAAGCATACATTAGAATAAATCAATCTAGAAATATTTTTGTAGTGAATCATTTGAAATTTTCGTCTTTCATATTTTTCTTTTTATGTAGAAAGTATGCTAAGCACATTTGCAGTGACAGACATGCTTATTTCCCTCTAATTTGCAAGCTCCTCCGAGCTCACAGTCACTGACACAGAACGTCCAACATTTGCCATCATCTTCTGGACTATCATCTACACCAGGTACACATGAACCAAGCTCTGGGTGATCCATGCAACATTTTGCTGCATCA
>MU736107.1:18180-31705 GCA_026770625.1 Nicotiana glauca
TTTTGCAACCTACAAAATAACAAGAAGATATTATGTATGTAAATATACACATATGTATGTGTGCACGTACATGCATATCTGGATTTGTGCTAACTAATGTTTAAAATTTCTTAAACAGTCTTATTATTTGAAGATTTACATGATCTTGTGCTTGAATTATATAAAAATTCTCTCAGCCCTTTGAATAAAGAAATTTTAGCTCTAAATGAATACAAATTCCTGCATTTTAGTATCACTTGAATTACAAAAAACGTTGAGAGCAGCACAATTAAGCACTTTTTTCTTTTTTCGCAAACCAAAGATCTATTCCATAAAAGAATTAAAAATAAAGTATCAAATAACATTGAGATATTAAAAGGGACAAACAAAAGTACCTATAGAAAATATAAGGAGTGTAAAAAGAAGAACTGAAACATTCTTGATAGCCATGCTTATTGAACAATTAATTTTCTGAGTTGGGTATATCAATCATACTGAGAGCATCCTATTAATTTATAGTGCTAGAAATGACCACAGGTCTTTAAATTTTATATTACATGCATCCATATTAGATTAGTATCATTATTAACTAGCTTATGGAAATGAAAGTAGCGCCGATTTGCTTCCCATCTTACGGAAAAAGATAAGGTAAGGGACTAGAACATTTAGTGAAATCCAAGGAATGATATACTATCTCATAATATTATTTCCATATTGGTCCTAATATTTGGGGATTACAATCATATGTTATTTAAGAGCCTACTTGGTAAATATGGAAGCTTATTATGATCATGTAAGTATATTGTTATGACCACTTCTTTTCATGGGAATAACATTCAGTTACGGACTGGGAAAAATTATATTCTATTACATGTGAGTTTTGAACATTATTTGGTAGAATTAGAAAATATGAGTTATGATGACTAAATTGGTATTTAAGCATGACGCATATAATATGCTTGCTTAATCTGATATATACTTTGTTTTAATATTGTTAGTGCTCGAAATATATAACGATCTAATAGGTCGTTTTGTGTAATTGCACCATGTTATCCATTTTATTGCTTTACACTTGTGTATTTATAATTTTATGACTTGCGGGGTACATTAGTTTCGTTCTGGAAAACTTTCGGGCTGATATGAACCCTTGATTCTTGACTTAGAAGATTGAATTTAAAAAATATTGACCAAACTTTGACTTTTGTGAAACTGACCTCGAAAAAATATTTTAATGCCTCTGATAGCTTCGTATCGTGATTTCAAACTTGGGCCATGCCCATAATACATTTTGGAAGTCTGTAGGTTGTTTGGTGTTTACTTGCAGATATTTGGCAATTTTAAAGTTGAAAAGTTTGACCGTGGGTTGACTTTTAGCTATCGAACTTAGAATTTGATTTGGGACTTGGAATAGTTTCGTTATGGTATTTAGAACTTGTCTGCAAAAATTGATGTTGTTTGGAGTTGATTTGTAAGTATTCAGACATTTAGTTGTAATTCTAGAAGTTCTTAAAATTTTCTATGAAAATTCTCTTATTCAATCTATTCGTACTTGTGTTAGTCTATCCTTACATGCCTTGAATGATTTTGTTCATACTTGTTCTACCTCCTAATTGATCATTTGCTCCCATGCTTTAGTTGAACTTGTTGTCTCTTTTATTGATACATGCTATCTCTTCATTGTTAGTTTTCATTATTTGAAGTTGTTGATCGTGTTATCTCTTTCCTTATTGATTATCAGTTACTTGAAGTAATCGTTCATGTTATCCCTTTCGTTGTTGATTTCCAATATTTGAAACGCATTGCTAAATGCTATCTCTTTTATTGTGAGTTGGTCTTATCAAATATCATGGTTATACATTATTTCTCTCCATGTTGAGTTAATTGGTGTTGATGTTGTGAAGGTCGTCAACACGTTGTGGACAAGTTAGTTATTGTTGAGACATCTATCTTATTGAGAATTTTATATTCATTTTTGTGTTAATATTCTTGTATACGTTGTGGTGGAGCCATGGGCTATTGTGGTGGAAACATTGGTATTGTTTTATTTGTTGGCAAGTTCTGATATATAGGCACATATGGTGCGAATTATTATTGTGATATGATATTGACGAGCATGCGACTATAAGGCTTGGGGTTGATGTGCATGCAACGGTATAAGATGGGACTTATGTGTGTTTTGCTTGTAGGAAAACTACGTGAAGCCACGTGGCGTCATAAGGTGGAAAAGTGTGTGTAGTTATGTCAGGAGTACTATTTCATATGTAAGACTCACGCGGCGGTATAAGGAAAGATCGTAATTGAAATTACAAAATATGAATATGAGGCGGTACCTCAGTTGTGTCTTTATTATATGGGGTAATACCTTGGTTTTGATTTCATTATACACAAGGCGGTACCTCGTTGTGGTTCTAGCTTTAACATATACCTGCTTCAAGTCCGTAGACCTCAGAGTCACTTCCCTTTTTTTATTGCCTGTTGTATTTCTTTCAAAAAGTGATGTATTAGATATCATAGAACTAATCTATAGTACTTATGATTCTATTTCACCAGTTTTGGGAATGTACTATTGAGATTATGTTGATTGGGAAGGTTATATCAGTATTCAGCTTGTTTGAGTATTTTTATAATTTGTTATTGCTCGGTTATTATTATTTGTCAGGCGTACCCATTCGTAGAGACTAGGTGCCATCACGACATTCTACGGGGAAAAATTGGGTTCAGTACAAGTTGCTATAAGAGATCTAGGTTGATAGGTGTTACGAGTCATAAGCATCATTAGTAGAATCTTGCGAACCAGTACAATGACATCTATACTAATCTTCGAGAGGCTACAAAACTGTTAGGAAAACTTCACTTCTTTGATTCCTTATCGTGCGAATTGGTTGATTTTTAGAAAACTAAATCTTTGACTTTTTATTCTCTCATAGATGGTGAGGACACGCACTGCTGGGTTCAATGATCAAACACCCACGCCCCTTGCTAAAGCTGTGAGAAATTGGGGCCAGGGTCGGGGTAGAAACCGAGGAGGGGAATTGTGGTGCAGCAGAGCACTTTCCTGAGATTCGACAAAGGAGCCAGCAGTAGCTCCAGTTGGGGGATAGGCAATTACCACCCCAGCACTTCAGGAGACCCACACACAGTTTTTGGGCATGTTCCGTGTCTTAGCTCAAGCGGGTTGATCCCACTTGCACCAACCACATCTCAGACTAGGAGAAGAGCATAGACTCCCACAGACCGTTCCCCAGAGCAGTGGGTCCAGGTTGATCAGGTCCTAGAGGTTATACTAATATATCTTGTTTCTCTAGTTCAGCATGTGGTTAGTGCAGTAACTTCTGAGAAGAAACAACTTAGGCTCGAAGGGTTCAAAAAGTACCACCCTCTTGATTTCAGTGGTTTGGCTTTAGGGAATGCACACAGTTTCTTGAGGAGTTCCGCCATATTCTCCACACTATGAGTATTGTGGAGATGAGTGGGCTTGCTTTTACTATGTTCCAGCTCAAAAGAGTGGCATATCAGTGATGGCGGGCATACGAGGTAGTTAGCCCAGCCAAGGCAGCTTCACTTACATGGGATTGATTTATTAGAGTTTTTCTTAAGAGAGTTTGTTCTTCAACCCCTTAGAGATGGATGGCGCGCGGAGTTTGAGCAGCTGCGCTAGGGTACTATGAAGTATGCTATCTAATTCAGTGATTTGTCCATGCGTGCACCTGCTTTGGTTTCTATAGTCAGAGAGCGAGTCCGTCAATTCATCGAGGGGCTCAACTATAGTATTAGATTTAGCATGGCTAGGGAGTTGGAGTCAAGTACTCTGTAACCGTAGGTGGTTAACATTGTATGGAGGTTGAAGGGTATGCGGGCCCGTGAGAGAGATGATAGGAAGTCCAAGAGGCCTTGTGGTACAAGTGGACTTAGTGGTGGTCACACTGTAGTTAAGCCCTTCATGGTATAGGCTATGTAAGCCACCTAGTCCATTCAGCACTTCTAGCTGCTGGATCTCCGGATGTTCTGAGGTCTCAGGTTGCAAACTTTGCTTAGCCAGTTTCTAGTGCAACTCCTGTATGGGTGCCTTCAACGGTCATTCGGGCCAACCAATCCCGAGCTTTGCCCAAGAGCCATGCCTACCAAAAGCTTTATTTGAGTGTGGCGATACCCGGCACATGATCAAAGATTGTCGCAGATTTAGGAGGGGTGGACCTCCCTATACTACTCAGGCCCCACGGATTCAGTGAGACCCATAGACTTACCGGGCCATGGTTCCTTCCCCAGTTGGCACTCCACCCACTCAACTGGCTAGGGGTGGGTGACGACCAGGTAGATATCACCCTAGAGGGGGAGGCCAAGCCAGATTTTATGCTTTCCCAGGTAGGAAAGAGGCAGTTGCTTCATACTCAGTGATTGCAGGTACGGTTCTTAATTTCCATAGAGATGCACCAGTTTTATTTGATCCGGGATCGAGTTATTCATATGTGTCATATTACTTTTCTCTCTACTTGAATGTATCTCGTGATTCTTTGAGTTATTATGTTTATATGTCCATGCATGTGAGAGATTCTATTATTATGGACCGTGTGTATCGATTGTGTTTAGTTGTTATCAGTGGTTTTGATACCAAAGTTGATCTATTGTTGCTTAGTATGGTAGACTTCGATGTTATCTTGAGCATGGACTAGTTGTCACCCTATCATGGTATTATTTATTGTCACGCCAAGACCGTGAGGCTGGCTATGCCAGGTTTACCACGGTTAAAGTGGAGGGGTGCATTGGATTATGTTCCAAGCAAGGTTTTATCATTTTTAAAGGCTCAGGGGATAGTTCAGATTGGATGTGATGCTTATCTAGCCTTCATGATAGATATTAGTGTTGATACTCCTCCCGTTAAGTCTATTCTGGTAGTGAGAGACTTCCCAGATTTATTTCCAGCGTATCTTCTAGGCATGCCGCCCGTTAGGGATATCAATTTTGGTATTGACTTGTTTCCAGACAATCAGCCCATTTCTATTCTATCATATCATATGGCCCCAGTTGAGTCGATGGAGTTAAAGGAGCAGTTGCAAGAGTTTCTTGACAAGCGTTTTATTCGGCCTAGTGTATCATCGTTGGGTGCTCCGGTCTTGTTTGTAAAAAATAAGGATGGTTATATGCCAATATGTATTGTTTATCGTCGGTTGAACAAGGTTAGAGTGAAGAACGAGTATCCATTGCCACGCATTGATGACCTATTTCATTAGCTACAAGGTGTCAGGGTGTTCTCAAAGATTGAGTTGCATTAAGTTATCATCAACTAATGATTCGGGATCCGAATATTTCGAAGACTACCTTTAGGACTCGGTATGTTTACTACGAGTTCCTCATGATGTCATTTGGGCTGACCAACACCCCAGCACCATTTGTGCACCCGATGAATAGTGTATTCTAGCCTTATCTTGAATCATTCGTCATTGTGTTTATTGACAACCTCTTGGTGTACTCCCTTAATCAGGAAGATCATGAGCAGTACTTGAGGATCGTGCTCCAGATCTTGAGAGAGAATAAGTTATACGCAAAGTGCAAATGTGAGTTCAGGCTTGATTTGGTGGCGTTTTTGGGTCATTTGGTGTCGTGTGAGGGGATCAAGGTAGATCCAAAAAAGATTAAAGTAGTTAGTGTTGGCCCAGACCATCTTCAGCTACTGAGATCCGGAGTTTCCTTGGTTTGGCTGGGTATTATTGTCGTTTCGTATAGGGTATCCCATATATTACTACACCTATGATAAGATTGACCCAGAAGGGTGTTCTTTTCAGATAGACCGAGGAATGTGAGGCGAGCTTTCAAAAGTTCAAGACTTCTTTGACTATAGCCCCAGTGTTGGTGTTGCCTATGAGCTCGGGGTTTTATATTGTGTATTGTGATGTGTCACGTCTTTGCCTTGGTGCGATGTTGAAGCAAGATGGTAGGAAGATTGCCTATGCGTCTCGACAATTGAAGACCCATGAGAAAAATTATCCATTACACGACTTGGAGTTGGCAACCATTGTTCATGTATTGAAAATCCGGTGGCATTATTTTATAGTGTCCTTTGTGAGGTTTTTACCAACCACCGGAGTCTACAACATTTATTCAAATAGAAAGATCTTAACTTGACTCAGCGGAGGTTGTTAGAGTTACTTAAGGACTATGATATTACCATTCCATATCATCTCAGGAAGGCCAATGTGGCGGCTGATTCTTGAGTTGAAAGGTGGAGAGTTTAAGTAGTTTAGCATATCTACCAGTAGTAGAGAAGCCATTAGCATTGGAAGTTCAAGCCCTAGCCAACCAGTTTATTAGATTGGATATTTAAGAGCCCAGTTGAGTTTTTGCCTGTGTGGTTTCTCAGTCTTCTCTATATTATCATATCAAAAAGCGTCAGTATGGCGACCCCAAATTGTTTGTCCTCAAAGACACGGTTTAGAACGGCAATGCCAAGGAGGTTACCATTGGGGATGACGGTCTGTTGTGGGTGTAAGGCCGGTTATGTGTGGCAAATGTGGATGGGTTACGTGAGCTGATTCTTTACGAGGCCCACATTTCATGGTATTCCATTTATCCGGGTGCCGCTAAGATGTATCAGGATTCGAGGCAGCACTATTAATGGAGGAGGATCAAGAAATACATAGTATAGTATCTAGCTCGGTGCCTAAATTGTCAGAAGATGAAGTATGAGCATCAGTGGCCGGGTTGTTTGCTTCGGCGGCTTGAGATTCCGGAGTGTTAATGGGATCGTGTCACTATGGACTTCGTTGTTGGACTCGCATGGACTAAGAATAGTTTTGACGCGGTATGGATGATTATGGATAGGTTGACCAAGTCGGCTCATTTCATTCTGATAGTGACTACCTACTCTTCAGAGCAATTGGGTCAGGTTTATATTTGCGAGATTACCCGACTTCATGGCGTACCAATATCCATCATCTCTAATCAGGGTATGTAGTTCATACTACATTTTTGGAAATCATTACAGCGTGAGCTATGCACACGGGTTGAATTGAGTACAACATTTAACCCTCAGATAGATGGACATTCCTAGTGCACTGTTCAGATATTGGAAGATATGCTACGTGCCTATGATATCGATTTTAGAGGTGTTTGGGATTAGTTCTTGCCACTTGCGGAGTATGCCTACAACAACAACTACCAGTTGAGTATCCATATGGCTCCATATGAGGCTCCATATGGGAGACGTTGTTGTTCGTTAGTTGGGTGGTCTGACCGATGAGAGGTTGAGTTATTAGGCATAGATTTTGTTCGATATGCCTTGGAGAAGATCAAGATGATTCAAGATTGGCTTCGTACAACCCAATTAGACAAAAACGTTATGTGGATCGGAAGGTTCGTGATGTTGCATTCATAGTTAGAGAGTGATTCTTGCTCCAGGTTTCACGCATGATGGGTGTGATGAGGTTCGGTAAGAAGGCAAGTTAAGACCTAGGTATACTGGACCTTTTGAGATCCTTGAGAGGATTGGAGAGGTGGCCTACAAGCTTGATTGCCACCTAGTTTATCTACGACATCCGGTGTTCCATGTCTTTATGCTCCGGAAGTATTATGGTTATCTGTTTCATGTTCTAGGCTTCAGCACAATCCAATTGGAGGAGGACTTGACTTATATTGAGGAGCATGTGGCTATCTTGGAACAACAGGTCCGAAAGTTAAGATTAAAGGATATTGCCTCAGTGAAGATTTAATGGAGCACTCATCCAGCTGAGGAGGCGACCTGGGAGACCGAGCACGACATGCGGAGTCATTATCCTCATTTATTCACCACTTCAGGTATGGCCTTATACACGTTCGAGGATGAATGTTTATTTTAAAAGGGGGAGAATGTAACAACCCGATTGTTCATTTTGTGTAATTTGACCTTGTTATTGCTTCACGCTTTTGTGATTATGATTTTATGAGTTGCGGGGTTGATTAGTTTCATTTTGGGAAGCTTTCGGGTTGATTTGGACCTTCATTCTTGACTTCGAAGTTTAATTTAAACAATATTGATCAAACATTAACTTTTATAAAAATGACCCCGGAACTATGTTTTTATGGCTCCGATAGATTTGTATCGTGATTTCGAACTTGGGCATATGACCACAATCGATTTTGGAAGTCTGTACGTTTATTTTCCAAAATTTGGCAATTTAAAGCTTAAAAGTTTGACCGCATGTTTCCTTTTAGCTATCGAGCTCAAAATTTTATTTTTGGACTTGGAATAGGTCCATTATGGTATCTATAACTTGTTTGCAAATATTTGTGTCGTTTGGAGTTGATTTGTTAGAATTCGAATGTTTAGTTGTAATTATAGATGTTCTTGAAAATCTCTTTAAAAATCATGCGTTTTACAGTTCAATTCATAGATCTAGAAGTTATTTTGTGTTTTGATTGCGAGAGCGAGTTTGTATGATATTTTTATACTTGTGTGAAGGTTTGGTTTGAATACCTGAGGGCTCGGGTAAGTTTTAGACATGTTTTAGAAGGTTTTTTGGACTAAAAATGGCAAACTCTGGTGTCTGGTTCTCAGGTGTCGCAAATGCGAACACCAGGCTAACATTTGCAAATGTGGCAGGTGAGGGGTAGTTGTCGCAAATGCGACCTACCCTTCACATTTGTGAAGCCAGCAATAATTGGACAATGTTCGTAATTGCGAACAATTGTTCGCTTTTGCAATGTTCCCTAGTTCGCAATTGCGAAGAATATATCGCAATTGATGTATCTGAGTCTGTCGGGGTTTACAAATTCGAGCCCTAGTTCGCAATTTTGAGGGCTCGCAAATGCGAAACTTGTGTCGTAAATGCGACATCTGGAACTTGTTAAAGGGCTGGAAGACGGGATTTTTGAACTCGTTCTCATATTTTTGAACCCTAGACTCGATCGGAGGCAATTGGGAGAGGGAATTTCCACTTACAACCCTTGGGTAAGTGATTATAATCTATTTCTAATCATATTCCATCAACATATCTTAGGTTTTAAATCAAAATCATATGAATCAAAGTAAAAATTTGTGAAACTTTGTCAATTTTTTGAAAAATAAGAAATTGAGTTTTCAGAGTCGATTTGGACTCAGATGTTAAGACTAATTACATATATGAACTCGTCGGGTCATGGATAGACGGAATCTACAATTGGACCCGGGTTTTGGCTAGGCGAGCTCCGGGTTGACTTTTGTTGAATTTTTGGAAAAGTGTAAAGATTGTAGATTTATCTATTGCATTTGAATTCCCTACCATTGTTTGATAATATTAAGTGGATTTTTGTTAGATTATAGCCGTGTGGAGGCAGATTTTAAGGGAAAAGCTATTTCCAATTATTGAATTGACCTAGTTGAGGTAAGTGTCTTGTCTAACTTCATGTGGGGGGACTACCCCTTAGGATTGGTATTGTTTGATACAATTGTGCTAAGTGAAATCCGTGCACGCAAGGTGACGAGTGGGTACATTGATTGTACGTGGTATTTGACCGTATTAGGTTACTTAGACTATTTTTATGTTTTAATTGAATGCCATATCATGTTCTAATTCTCTTTGTCAATCTATTCATACTTGTGTTAGTCTACCCTTACATGCCTTCAATGATTTCGTTAATACTTGTTCTGCCTGCTACTTAATCATTTTCTCTCATGCTTTATTTAAATTTGTTGCCTGTTTTATTGTGGCATGATATCTCTTCATTGTTAATTATCATTATTTGAAGTTCTTGATCGTGTTATCTCTTTCCTTATTGATTATCATTTACGTGAAATAATCGTTCATGTTATCCCTTTCCTTGTTGATTTCCATTATGTGAACTCATTGCTAAATGCTATCTCTTTTGTTTTTAGTTGGTCTTATCGAATATCATGGTCGTACATTATTTCTCTCATTGTTCAGTAAATTGGTGTTGAAGTTGTGAAGGTTGTTCACACATTGTTGTGAAGTTAGTTATTGTTGAGACATCTATATTATTGAACATTTTACATTCATTGTTGTTGTTGATATTCTTGTAAATGTTATGGTGGATCCATGGGCTACTGTTGTTGAAACATTGGTATTGTTGTTGATATTGGCAAGTTGTGATAATGTATACCGTAGAAATCGGTGGCCCGATTTCACGAGCAGCACGGCAGCTCGAGGGCTTCCAATGTTTGACTCCGAGAATCCTTGACGTTTTATTTTCGGACAGTACGACTTTAGGATGTTATGAGTAATGATCGGCCCCGGGACAATGTGAATTGTCGGTCTCGGTGATTCAAGGTGGATTTCCCAAGGCACGTGACTAGAATTGACAAAGTCTAGTGAAATAGTCTGAAAACGTATTTGGGAAGTAGGTGGCTACACCCGCCCCATATCTTTGTAATTAATGCTTTTGTACTATGTCCTACCTCATATATAAAGAGGAACCCTTGTCATTTGTAAAGGACCTGTTTCTCCATACTAAATACACAAGAACATTCTCTCTGCTCTCTAACACATTCTCTTGATATTATTGCTTCCATTTATTATCTTCATTATTGTTCATTATTTATTGCTTATCATTGACCATAAAGAGCCTTCGTTGATTTTATTATAATTGTTACTCATTTTTCAACTGCCTTTAATAGCTCCCAGCTGAGCAACGTAATCGACCTCGAGGACCCCGAATCGACAAGCTCGAGGCCCCGATTGTTAGCCTATCGGTTTGGTTACTGCCTTATTTTTGCTACTTTGAATTACCGGGATGCTCAGTTTGTAATTTCGGAGAGTTTTGGGACACTTATCCCTTAATAAGAGCTTACATGTTGGAAACTTGACCATAGATGGAGCTGTGTGAAGACGACCATGGAATGGAAATCATATGGTTCTGTTAGCTCCATTGGGTGATTTTGGGCTTAAGGGCGTGGTCGTATTGTGTTTTGGAGGTCTGTAGCTAATTTGGGCTTGAAATGCCGAAAGATGGATTTTTGAAGTTTCCGGTTCGATAGTGTGATTTTGATTCGAAGGTCAAAATGGAATTCCAGAAGCTGGAGTATCTCCGTAGTGTTAAATGTGACGTGTGTGCAAAATTTCAGGTCATTCGGACGAGGTTTGATAGAATTTTTGATCGAAAGAGTATTTTAATTTGAGGTTTTGATGTTTATTTTAGGTGTTTTAAGGATTGGTACAAGTTCGGACAATGGTATTAGACTTGTTGGTGCCTTTTGTTGAGGTCGCGGAGGCCAAGGGATGTTTTCGGATGGTTGATAGGGAGTTTTAAGGAATATTGCAGCTGCTGAACTTTGCTGCTTCTGGTATTTCCACACCTGCAGTTTGGGGACCGCAGGTGCAATGCTGCACTTGAGGAAGAAGATCTGCAAAAGCGGAAAAAGGTAAGATCGTCAGGAACCACAGATGCGGTATAATTTCTGCAGAAGTGGTACCGCACCTGCAGGTGGGGAGCCGCAGATGCAGAATCAGGGCGTTTAAGTGATGGGTCGCTGGTGCGACCTTTGGTCGACAAATGCGGGACCGCACAAGCTGTCCCAAGGCCGCAGATGCAGAAACTACTTGACAGTTGATTTAAAAAGGGGTTCCGCGACCTTGGGGTTATTTCTACCATTTTCATCTCGGCTTGGAGCTTTTTGGGCGATTTGAAGGAGGGGTTTCAAGGGAACTTCATTTAGGTAAGGAATTTGGTGGTTGGTGAGTACCGATTTGGGATATGTGTTTTAAAGGAGACTAAAATCACCATTAAAAGGTTTGGAAATACTTGAAGATTACCTAATGGGTCTGTCATGTTCTTCAGAAGTTATTGAAGTTCATTTTATGTTACTTAAATATACTGTTGAGGCTGAAAATGGTTGATTAAATTTTGATTTTGATGCTCTTTTGTGGTGAAAAAGTGAGGCTTTTGGTTGGTGAAACTGCTCATGGAAGAAGAAATCAAATGGGAAGAGAGGTATTGGGGGTGGTGAGGTTAATTATGTGGCATTTTTAATTGAGGGGTCCCAATTGAGGTGGTGAGGTTAATTACATGGCATTTTTAATTGAGGGGTCCCAATACTCTAATGGATATCTGTTAGGGTTAGGAAAAAAATTATTTACTATCTTAACGGTGGGGTTAAATTTGAACGGAAAATATGACGGATGATAGATATAAACTATTTAACAAAGTACATGGATAATTTTTCCCTTTTCCCAAAATAAAAAGATGAAGAAATTAAAGATATAAAACTAAATTAAAATAGAAAAGTAATTGATCCTCTCTAATTATAGCTAAAACTTTTCCCAAATGGCCAAGATAACTACCAACAGCTGCTACAATGCAAAAAGATACCCTAAAAAGTATTTCCCGTCTAGTTATATTGCTCCGAAACTCCTAACAAAATATCCTTTGGAGGGTTTTGCGGCCACACTTTAACATCTGCAGTCTGCACTTTGCTAGGCTATTGATTCGAGCGCTTTCCGTTGGAGGAGTTCTGCGGCCACACATATCATGACCCAACTCCCACCGGAGTCGCGACGACGCCCAACACTACTTTCCAGGCAATCCAACAGTCACATAATAACTATGCATTTGAATAAAGATGGTTTAATAGACTTAACAGCAAAAATATTATATATTCCTAATGAAAACAATAACAATATTACTACAACCGTCCCAAAATCCGGTGTCAGAGTATCAAAATACAAACCAAATCATCAATACAACTGTCTGGACAATAGAACAATAATAAGGGAAATAAAGGAAAGGGAGTCAAGTTCTGCAGGCAACATAGCAGCTACCTCAAAATCTCTTGAATACTGGTACCAACAAAGCTTTAGCAATCACCACGTCCAGATGTACCTGAATTTGCACACAAAGTGCAGAGTGTACTATGAGTACAATCGACCTCATATACTCAATATATAACAAGACTAACATTGGGCTGAAAGCAGTGACGAGCTTAGAAGAAGCCAGTCAGAAACTAATATTAAGAGAAACACAAATATAATGATGATAGTGTCACACCTCCTTTTTCGAGCTTACCTCATTTTGGAAGAGCCTAATTACTACACCCTGAGAAGGGATATAATAAAAGGAAGGAGTTTTTCCAATTTAAGGACAGTCAGAACGGGATTTATTTATTTAGTTTCAGAGTCGCCACTTGGGAGATTAATAGTGTCCCAAGTCATCGGATGAATCCCGAACCGAGGAAAGTTTGACTCTGTTACAGTCTGCGAACTAGAAATCCGGATAAGAAATTCTATTAATCTGGGAGAAGGTGTTAGGCACTTCCGAATTCCGTGGTTCTAGCACGGTCGCTCAACTGTTGTATTTGTTTTGATCTGATTTCTATATATGTTTCCTTTTTATGTGCATTTTAATATTCCGCTTTATTATTTAAAGAATTACGACGTCGTGAAAATGTACTTTTGACAACGCCGTACTAGTGCGCCCATGGCTTTTAACACATTTCTACTTCGTTGAGACTTGGATTTGAGTCACATAAATGTGCACCCGTATTAAGAAGGTAATATTATTTTAAATCGTTCCTAGAGTATCTACGTCTTGTTAACTTTGGGAAAGTCCGTGAAATTTGCTAAACGGTCCTTCCAAATCTAAGGTT